>CAUJNA010003618.1:2500-25000 GCA_963377175.1 Effrenium voratum
CACACACACACGCCCCTTCACACACTTCACATACTACACACCACACACTACACACTACACACCACAACACACAACAGACAACACACACTTCAACTCCCGCTACAGAGACTCGGGTGCGAGGGGAGGGGGATAGGACAACGCACAAGGTGAAAGCATGAGATCCCTTGCTTGGCTGAGTCGCCCTTCCTTTGCAGAGAAGCTCCCCTCAATCTGCTGGCAGCTATCAATTTTTAAGGTGTCTACTGCTCCGGTTTCCGGTTCCCCGCACAACAGCTGGCCGCCTTTCAGTGCAGTGAGTCTAGCGTAGCGTAGTGTACACACAATGCTTGTCCCAGCTTGCTATGGCCGTGTCTTCGTTGAGTATAAGCATGTTCTGCTTGATGGGACTTCAACATCCAGCAAATCCATACCATCCGCAGCAACCCTAGCGGCCAGAGGTCTTGGACATCATCTCCGATGCGCAGATGCCCGGCGAAGGAGGTGCCGAGTTTGGCGGCCGCAGTGTGGCCAGCTGGCTGGGATCTGTCCGATGACTCTGCTAGCAAGATGAGGTGAGCCACAATCAAAACCCGGGTAATTGGAGGTTAGACCATTTAGATTCTTTACGTGGTTCTTGGTAGACCATTTGAATTCCGGGTCAGGTGCTTATCACTGTCAGGCCCTTGCCAGCTCGCCACCCAGCTCTGCGCCGCAGTGGGCTAGGATTCGAGGAAAAAAGGAGCATGGGCGGGGTGGGGGTTAGATGCCGAGATGTCTAGGCAAAAGTATTAGTTAGGTGAACTCAGTTGCGAAACCAGAGTATCCATGCTGAGCGGAACTACCTTTTGGTGGTTTGTGAGGGATATTTGCGCGATCTTTGACAGCATGGTGCGGATGATTATGCAGCGGATGCACTGTGTGCACAATGCAAGAGAAAAAAACTTCTTCACAGAAGCTTTGGTACTCTGATCCAGTTTTGCCGAAACAAAGTCATAGAGTCAGATTGTTTGCTTGTACAGATTAGCGCAGATGTGATGTTTGCTGTACACCCAAAATCAGATCCCTTTACAGGCCCATCGTCAATTGTCCATGGAGGTGAGATTTCGTGGCGGATTGCATTTCTTTTGCAGGTCGGAATGAGGGTGATGGGCTGTCAGCTGATAGAGCTTTGTCCCAGAGGACCGCACATGGAGAGGTCTGAATCTAAGTCACAAGGCATCAGGCAAGCACCCGTGACAAGCGTACAGGCTGCAAAGGTGTGGCTCTATGGGACCAGATGTTGGGGCGCACGGCACAGGTTGGGGGTTGCAGCACCATTCAGCGGAGGATACTTAAGTTGGGGTTCGGCAAGTGCAAATGAACCGCCTGCAGCGCATCGCCGGCCATGTGAACTCGGGCACGGCGGGCCAGGAGCTCTACCTGGGCGCCCCGGCCGAAATGGAGGGGGGAGGGGGGTCAAATTTAGTGGCCCTCTGATATGTGCTTGAAAGGAACACACGGCGCCAGGGTCGAAAACACGCCCATACTTTTGACTCTGGGTGTATGTCAAATGTGAACGACTCAAGGCATTCCTTATCACCACAGGAACTCTCCGCATTTGTTCTGCCACGGATTTGAGAAGCCGAGCATCGTATAAGGTCATCGTTGTCGGCGCTCGTCCCGCGTTTCTGCTTTGTGAGGAGACAGCCCCAGAGCTTCTGTTGGCTACAGTCTTCAAAGAGGCTTGCAGGCTTGACAGGGCGGGAGCTCGGCCTTGAGAACCCCTTTGTTTACGTCTGCCTTGGGGGTCCTACTTATTTGCCACTTTCCACCCATTGAGAAAGAGAGGAAGACAGAGAGAGCGCAATTACCATGATCGCAGACTCGCGGGTTGAATGTTCTTTCCAGGCATCCCAAAATGCTTTGCAAAGCCCGCGTATGTTGTAAGGATAGAGGTGCTTCTCAAAAAGTAGCCCCCCTAAGAATGGCTTGTTTCCGCCTTGACACGTCCAACCAAACAAAGGGGGTGCACCATTTTCAGAACGCCCCCTCCCATATCTTGCGGCACTCACGCGCACGGCTTATGGAGCGCTCGGAGGTGGTGACCAGGACCAAGGTGAACCCCAAGGCCGGCCGGCGAGTCCTGAGCTTGGCCTCCATTTTTTCCTTGGCCTTGTCCCCAAGAAAGCTAGGACTCATTCTTATGGGTCTGAAACTATTCCCCCCCCCCCAATACAAAGCAGACGCAACACACTCAGAGGCTTCCTTTTGTTCCAACAGATGAACCGACGAGCCGGGCCTGGGCACTTCTGACCCATTGCCGTCTTCCACATTGAATGATCTCAAGGTGTTGAGTACCTTACATTGCTCTAGCATTTGCAGTCAGCTGAAGAACTCTGAAGCCAAAAGGCAAGGGTTGGCCTGAAAACCGCAACCACACCCCTTATGAGAAGGTCTAGGTCATCTCCAACAAACTGCAGTCTTCGAATAAAGCCAATTTTGAGGAGCGCCTTTTTTAGGATGAAGCCGTTGCAAAACGTCATTTGCTACTGAAGTCTGGTCGAGCGCGGAGGCTTCACATAGGCTTTGTTCATGGATGCTTTTAGTTTGCAGCTCGTTCAGTGTTGAAGGCACTCACAACTTGCAAGACTTTTTTGACTCGCAGGCATGGTGTTGACATGTGCCACGGTTGTTTCTTGGCAGTACCCTACCTTTTGGCTTGATTACTTTCAGAGTTTAGATGTGCTTATGCTTCCCACGAGAAGTCGAGCTTTTAGCAAGGGATCAACGAGCCACTATGGTGTGTCTCCTTTATGGGGTGTTAAGTTGTGGCTTTTTATGCATGTCTGCGGCGGCGCAAGAGTCGTCCAGCTCTTTTCCATAGACACAGAATCCCCGAATGTTGAAACGGCAGCTGGGCCGCAGTTTCCCTGCAAGCCCAGGCAAGGCGAAGGCAAGCTTCCTATACTCATAGGCAGTCTGAGTGCGGTGTAGGCGATGCTCAGCCTTCGTAGGGAGAATTACAGTATGGCCTGCAAGCAGGACATCGGCGACATTCAGATTGGCAACGTGCTGCAGCCCGGTGCCAGCGGCCTGACGTCCCGTTCTTCGGCTGGAGATTTGGCCTTGCTTGGATTGCCTGGAATTTAGCAATTGATAACCTGCAGGTAATGTTAACCGAGTTAACCTTCACCTCCCGTTCACCCCCAATAACCCGCCTTGAAAGCCTTTGTTCTACGCTCGGGAGATGCAACAGCAATATGTATTTGCACAGAGAACGATTTGCCCTGCAGAACCAGCGCGAGGTGATGATTTTCTTTAGCTGGGGAACCCTTGCCATCCGACTTTTGTGAGCAACTGACAAAGAAAGGTTACTTTTGACAAGGGGAGGCCACCCAAATTTCCCGCGGTAGCTTGGGCCCCATGTCCTTTGGGGCATTCCATACTTTGGTTGGTGCATTTTGCCAAGGGATGTTAGGACTTCAACTTTTTGCCAACTAATGGGTTTTCCATTGAACAACCAAATGTTAAACTTTGAGCAGAGCAGAAAGCAACTGAGCTTCGAGAGTTGGCCCGCAGGCATGGGCCAGTTCATCGCGGAGCTGCCCTATGACATCCCGCTGAGCACGGTGAACCGGCAGTGCAGCAGCAGCTTGCAGGCCACCGCCAACATCGCAGCCTTCATCAAGGCGGATCTTTTGGGCACCGCAAAAGGGGACCCAAAATACGTTGAAACACGTCTGGGTCGAAAAGTGAGTGCGTTTCCTGCTGTTTTCCTGGAGCGAAAATTCGACCGGGAGCAACCCCTGTGAAATCCGGAAAGCAAGTAGCAGTGCCCATGTCGAGGGCTCACTGCACTTCCACTCGCACCATTGATTTGTGGTTGCGGCCCATCCTGGCACCTCCCGTAGCTACTTTGGCTTGCAGCCATAGATTGCCTCCAAAGCACTAGCAACTTAGTACGGACGCTTCTCGACTGTCTCGCGTTAGGTTTCTCCGCAGCGAGCCATGACACTCGCCATGAAAGTTCGGCTTCTCTTTGCCTTGTTGGCATGGTCTGCTGTGACGATGGTTGGCCTGGTGCTGTTGGACTTCTATCCGTCAGCCGTGCAAGTGTTGCTGGTGGCGGGAAATGCCTTGGTCGCGTTGGTGACCTTTTTCCTGAGCTTTCGCCAGCTTCCAGCAACACCAACGCCCGAACCACTCCTCCATTGGAATCCAGAACTTCCTCGTCGTGGAATGGGCGACCTCATCCGCAGTGTGAACCACATCGCCATCATTGTGTCAGATGTAGGCCGGTCCCTCGCATTCTACACGGAGATCATTGGATTTCAACAAATCCAAAGGCCTAACTTTGACCGCCACGGTGCGTGGCTGACCATGGGAAACCTTGAGCTGCACTTGATCAAAGGAGTGTCAAATGCCCCAAGTGGTCGGGATCTGATTGTCTCGCACATCGCACTTGAGACAGATCATCCGGAGAAGGTCTTGGAGAAGCTCTTGGAGTTTGAGGTGCCCTTCAGGCAGAATATCTCGGTTCCAGATCCCAAGAAAGCCAGAGACAACTTGGTGGAAGCTTTTGAGAACAGTGAAGGCAAGATCACGCAGTACTTTGTCCGGGATCCTGATGGCTACTACCTTGAGCTTTGCAACTGTGACGTCCTTACAGCTTTCTGCCTCTTCAAGGAGACCGCAAAGGTTGGCCACACCCCGAAGTACATGCAGCTCATGGATGCCATGCTTCGCACTTACAATGAGTCCGGTCAAATGAAAGCATCGCCGTTCCGCTTTCCTCAGCTAGCCAAGACAGCCTTGGTTGTACATCGGCTTGTGCGCAAAGTGCGTGCTGAGTTGTGCAAAAGCTTCGAAGAGCGCGTGAACACTGCACTCAACGGCGTCGAGGCCGCAGCTGAACCAGACCCGAAGATGCTCGCACGCTTCTTGGCCCGACAGAAGACCTACTGTGACATTTGCCAGGGGTTTTCAGATGAGGCTTTGGCTGCAGCCCTTTGCAAAAGTGCAAATCATGCTCCAACTGCTTTGTTGCTACTTTCAGCTAGCCGGGCAGATGTGCGCATCTGGATGCCGCCGGTGTACTTTCTGAGCGAGGGAGGTCGGATCCAACAGCAGGTCATGGCTGTTGCGGCACCCCCGCGCAGGAACTTCGGCTCGTGCAGCGTGTTTGCCTCCAAGCCTTTTGAGGATGCCAACGGCAGGAGCTTGCGCCAGAATGTGGGCGACTTGTTGACAGGATTTTCAGCAGGTCGCCTGGTCGAGGCCACGAACTCATGCAAAGGCAGAAACTCAATTCGCGGCATGCTGTCGCTGGGCTTTGAGAACGACCCAGTGATGCAGGACTACCTTCGGAAGAGCTCCAGGTTTTCCTGCCATCAGACTCAAGAGACTGAGATTTGCGTCTAGGAAGTGTAGCTCAAGTGCAAAGCAATATGAGCCACAATGAGAACCCGGGTAGATGAAGGTTTGTAAGGGATAGTCCCAACCATAAATGGGTGTAGCCGCCTGCATAATTCTTTACATGGTTCTGGGTAGACTTTGTCATGCCAGGTTTTGATTATGACTCATATGCACAGCATGGATGGCTTTGGTGCAGTAAGTCTTGGTGAATCCTATTTGTAGCCAGTCTTTCCGGATGCCAAGCAGTTCCAGCTGTCGTGCACGTCGCGCACAGCTCTTCCCCAGTGGCGTTGCTACGCCCCAAACCTTTGCGTGCGCGCGCTCGCAGTTTCAGCTCAATTAGACCACCGCTGTGTCCAGTGTCACACGCAGCTTTTCCCCTAGGGGTCTGGTGGCCTCAGATTCTGGCCACCGGCCTCTGGATGCCAAGTTCCCAGCTTACGCACGTAGCTGAAGCTGATCGGCGATCAGAGCCTAAAGACGCCCTGGCGTTGTGCTTGCTCACCGCATGCAGGCGGACACTCGAGAGCAACACGCAGAGCAACACGCGCCGTTTTCTCGTCTCGCGGTTTGCCCCGGAGCTGCATGCCGCATGCCTGAGGTGGGCTTCATTGACGTGGGCTTGGCCGGCGGCGTCGAAAATATGAGCATGCGACTTGTCACAGGCATCAAATGCATCACGTCAACACATAGAGGGCCACAAAAGGGAAGCAAACCCCAGCTGAGGTTCCCGATGATGGCTACGATTGACATCACCAAGCTCTCTGCCAAGATCCTTGACTATGAAAACGCGGAGGCTAGGGGACTTCGAGTGTGCCGGGGTCGGAGGTGGTTTTCCTTGTGGTGTCACGCTTCTGATCCCTCCTTTTGAGCAACCCAGCCAGTTCGGACGTTTCAATCAATGGGGCTGCAAAGACAAGCTAGAAATCAAAGTGGCAGCACCACCCAAGTTCAACCAACTGGGTTCTTATGGGTTGACGAGTTGCACACGATCTCCATGGAGAAGTGGCAGTGTTCGTCAATTCGAGCAGTTGCAGGGCGATTGTCAGGCAATCAATGCGTGAGGCAAGCGCAAAGGCCTGGTGCTGCGGCTGCAGGTTTCTCTGAGAGTTGTTTCTGAAGATTGGTGACTGGACTGTTTTTGAGGCTGCTGAAGGGTCAATGCCCGTGCCGCAACATGTTTGAGCTGTGTCAGGCTGATGCCGGCAAGGGCGGCTTGCAGATCAGGCTTGAGAGACTGGGAGCGTGAATATCCAACAACTTGGGACTGCCTCTTGCAAGAGCCGTTTACAAGCAATTGCCTGCTTGCAACGCGTTTGCTTTTCGTCAGTAGCGGTTTCCGATGGACGACACTTCCAGCATGCCACGACATATCTTTGCGCTTGTCACACTGCCTTTTTTAGGATGAAGCCGTTGCAAAACGTCATTTGCTACTGAAGCCTGGTCGAGCGCGGATGCTTCATAGGCTTTGTTCATGGATGCTTTTTGTTTGCAGCTCGTTCAGTGTTGAAGGCGCTCACAACTTGCAAAACTTTTTTGACTCGCAGGCATGGTGTTGACCTGTGCCACGGTTGTTTCTTGGCAGTACCCTACTGTTTGGCTTGATTACTTTCAGAGTTTAGATGTGCTTATGCTTCCCACGAGAAGTCGAGCTTTTAGCAAGGGATCAACGAGCCGTGCTAAGTTGTGGCTTTAAGCATGTCTGAGGCGGCGCAAGAGTCATCCAGCTCTTTTCCATAGACACAGAATCCCTGAATGTTGAAACGGCAGCTGGGATGCAGTTTCCCCGCAAGCCCAGGCAAGGCGAAGGCAAACTTCCTATACTCATAGGCAGTCTGAGTGCGGTGTAGGCGATGCTCAGCCTTCGTGTAGGGAGAATTACAGTATGGCCTGCAAGCAGGACATCGGCGACATTCAGATTGGCAACGTGCTGCAGCCCGGTGCCAGCGGCCTGACGTCCCGTTCTTCGGCTGGAGATTTGGCCTTGCTTGGATTGCCTGGAATTTAGCAATTGATAACCTGCAGGTAATGTTAACCGAGTTAACCTTCACCTCCCGTTCACCCCCAATAACCCGCCTTGAAAGCCTTTGTTCTACGCTCGGGAGATGCAACAGCAATATGTATTTGCACAGAGAACGATTTGCCCTGCAGAACCAGCGCGAGGTGATGATTTTCTTTAGCTGGGGAACCCTTGCCATCCGACTTTTGTGAGCAACTGACAAAGAAAGGTTACTTTTGACAAGGGGAGGCCACCCAAATTTCCCGCGGTAGCTTGGGCCCCATGTCCTTTGGGGCATTCCATACTTTGGTTGGTGCATTTTGCCAAGGGATGTTAGGACTTCAACTTTTTGCCAACTAATGGGTTTTCCATTGAACAACCAAATGTTAAACTTTGAGCAGAGCAGAAAGCAACTGAGCTTCGAGAGTTGGCCCGCAGGCATGGGCCAGTTCATCGCGGAGCTGCCCTATGACATCCCGCTGAGCACGGTGAACCGGCAGTGCAGCAGCAGCTTGCAGGCCACCGCCAACATCGCAGCCTTCATCAAGGCGGATCTTTTGGGCACCGCAAAAGGGGACCCAAAATACGTTGAAACACGTCTGGGTCGAAAAGTGAGTGCGTTTCCTGCTGTTTTCCTGGAGCGAAAATTCGACCGGGAGCAACCCCTGTGAAATCCGGAAAGCAAGTAGCAGTGCCCATGTCGAGGGCTCACTGCACTTCCACTCGCACCATTGATTTGTGGTTGCGGCCCATCCTGGCACCTCCCGTAGCTACTTTGGCTTGCAGCCATAGATTGCCTCCAAAGCACTAGCAACTTAGTACGGACGCTTCTCGACTGTCTCGCGTTAGGTTTCTCCGCAGCGAGCCATGACACTCGCCATGAAAGTTCGGCTTCTCTTTGCCTTGTTGGCATGGTCTGCTGTGACGATGGTTGGCCTGGTGCTGTTGGACTTCTATCCGTCAGCCGTGCAAGTGTTGCTGGTGGCGGGAAATGCCTTGGTCGCGTTGGTGACCTTTTTCCTGAGCTTTCGCCAGCTTCCAGCAACACCAACGCCCGAACCACTCCTCCATTGGAATCCAGAACTTCCTCGTCGTGGAATGGGCGACCTCATCCGCAGTGTGAACCACATCGCCATCATTGTGTCAGATGTAGGCCGGTCCCTCGCATTCTACACGGAGATCATTGGATTTCAACAATTCCAAAGGCCTAACTTTGACCGCCACGGTGCGTGGCTGACCATGGGAAACCTTGAGCTGCACTTGATCAAAGGAGTGCCAAATGCCCCAAGTGGTCGGGATCTGATTGTCTCGCACATCGCACTTGAGACAGATCATCCGGAGAAGGTCTTGGAGAAGCTCTTGGAATTTGAGGTGCCCTTCAGGCAGAATATCTCAGTCCCAGATCCCAAGAAAGCCAGAGACAACTTGGTGGAAGCTTTTGAGAACAGTGAAGGCAAGATCACGCAGTACTTTGTCCGGGATCCTGATGGCTACTACCTTGAGCTTTGCAACTGTGACGTCCTTACAGCTTTCTGCCTCTTCAAGGAGACCGCAAAGGTTGGCCACACCCCGAAGTACATGCAGCTCATGGATGCCATGCTTCGCACTTACAATGAGTCCGGTCAAATGAAAGCATCGCCGTTCCGCTTTCCTCAGCTAGCCAAGACAGCCTTGGTTGTACATCGGCTTGTGCGCAAAGTGCGTGCTGAGTTGTGCAAAAGCTTCGAAGAGCGCGTGAACACTGCACTCAACGGCGTCGAGGCCGCAGCTGAACCAGACCCGAAGATGCTCGCACGCTTCTTGGCCCGACAGAAGACCTACTGTGACATTTGCCAGGGGTTTTCAGATGAGGCTTTGGCTGCAGCCCTTTGCAAAAGTGCAAATCATGCTCCAACTGCTTTGTTGCTACTTTCAGCTAGCCGGGCAGATGTGCGCATTTGGATGCCGCCGGTGTACTTTCTGAGCGAGGGAGGTCGGATCCAACAGCAGGTCATGGCTGTTGCGGCACCCCCGCGCAGGAACTTCGGCTCGTGCAGCGTGTTTGCCTCCAAGCCTTTTGAGGATGCCAACGGCAGGAGCTTGCGCCAGAGTGTGGGCGACTTGTTGACAGGATTTTCAGCAGGTCGCCCGGTCGAGGCCACGAACTCATGCAAAGGCCGAAACTCAATTCGCGGCATGCTGTCGCTGGGCTTTGAGAACGACCCAGTGATGCAGGACTACCTTCGGAAGAGCTCCAGGTTTTCCTGCCATCAGACTCAAGAGACTGAGATTTGCGTCTAGGAAGTGTAGCTCAAGTGCAAAGCAATATGAGCCACAATGAGAACCCGGGTAGATGAAGGTTTGTAAGGGATAGTCCCAACCATAAATGGGTGTAGCCGCCTGCATAATTCTTTACATGGTTCTGGGTAGACTTTGTCATGCCAGGTTTTGATTATGACTCATATGCACAGCATGGATGGCTTTGGTGCAGTAAGTCTTGGTGAATCCTATTTGTAGCCAGTCTTTCCGGATGCCAAGCAGTTCCAGCTGTCGTGCACGTCGCGCACAGCTCTTCCCCAGTGGCGTTGCTACGCCCCAAACCTTTGCGTGCGCGCGCTCGCAGTTTCAGCTCAATTAGACCACCGCTGTGTCCAGTGTCACACGCAGCTTTTCCCCTAGGGGTCTGGTGGCCTCAGATTCTGGCCACCGGCCTCTGGATGCCAAGTTCCCAGCTTACGCACGTAGCTGAAGCTGATCGGCGATCAGAGCCTAAAGACGCCCTGGCGTTGTGCTTGCTCACCGCATGCAGGCGGACACTCGAGAGCAACACGCAGAGCAACACGCGCCGTTTTCTCGTCTCGCGGTTTGCCCCGGAGCTGCATGCCGCATGCCTGAGGTGGGCTTCATTGACGTGGGCTTGGCCGGCGGCGTCGAAAATATGAGCATGCGACTTGTCACAGGCATCAAATGCATCACGTCAACACATAGAGGGCCACAAAAGGGAAGCAAACCCCAGCTGAGGTTCCCGATGATGGCTACGATTGACATCACCAAGCTCTCTGCCAAGATCCTTGACTATGAAAACGCGGAGGCTAGGGGACTTCGAGTGTGCCGGGGTCGGAGGTGGTTTTCCTTGTGGTGTCACGCTTCTGATCCCTCCTTTTGAGCAACCCAGCCAGTTCGGACGTTTCAATCAATGGGGCTGCAAAGACAAGCTAGAAATCAAAGTGGCAGCACCACCCAAGTTCAACCAACTGGGTTCTTATGGGTTGACGAGTTGCACACGATCTCCATGGAGAAGTGGCAGTGTTCGTCAATTCGAGCAATTGCAGGGCGATTGTCAGGCAATCAATGCGTGAGGCAAGCGCAAAGGCCTGGTGCTGCGGCTGCAGGTTTCTCTGAGAGTTGTTTCTGAAGATTGGTGACTGGACTGTTTTTGAGGCTGCTGAAGGGTCAATGCCCGTGCCGCAACATGTTTGAGCTGTGTCAGGCTGATGCCGGCAAGGGCGGCTTGCAGATCAGGCTTGAGAGACTGGGAGCGTGAATATCCAACAACTTGGGACTGCCACTTGCAAGAGCCGTTTACAAGCAATTGCCTGCTTGCAACGCGTTTGCTTTTCGTCAGTAGCGGTTTCCGATGGACGACACTTCCAGCATGCCACGACATATCTTTGCGCTTGTCACACTGCCCCGTAGTTTAGCACTCCCCCCCAACCTGGACTTTGTGCTTCTGGGCGTCGCTTCACTTCCCAGGTCAACAAAACAGAGCGCATTATCCTAGGCCATGATCCCATATCCGTAACGAAGTGCATCTCAGGTGTACAGGTTAGCAAGCATTGACGTCAGCATCGTATCGCCGCCCGCTCAGACGCCCCAAAGTCATCTTTGGCGGGTTAGTCGAAGATTTGCTGCACCCAACATGTTTCTGTTTTTGACGACAATGGAGCAACAGATTGTTGGGATGCGTTAGGCAGTGTCAGATCCGTGATTCCAGCCCTGCAGATGGACGAAGTCCGCTTGACACCAGCTAGGATGGATGAGTTGCAGTATGAGTATGGGGATCTCCTACGAGCAAATGGGATACCATATTACAACAAAGTTGACAAACGGGAGCAGCTGCCGAACCCAACGAGTCCAGCCTTGTGACGTGGCAGGCATCCAGCTCTGAGCCCGGCGTGCCCGACTTAGCTTCGGACGGTCCCGCTGGATTAATTTTGGACTCATAGGCCCCTAATGTTTGTCACCACGCTTAAAAATATGAGTAGTTAAACTAACAAAATGAAATCTGAAAGACAGCTGCCGAGCCCGATTCGCCAGAGGTAAGAACCAGTAGTTCTTTCCAATGAGCTGAGCCAGACGGGGTTTCTACAGGCAATGCCATCGGAACTCACCATCTTCATGCAGGCTGGGAGAGAGAAGCCGGATCAGTTTCTGAAGTGCACCGCCCTGTCAACAATTCCACCATGTGTGCTTTGGAATGGCTCGGCGAGTCTCGCATCGTGTTTGCTTAGCCCGGGGCCCAAGCCCTCAGTCTTTGATCCAGGACCTCAACGGGTACCGTGTTCACTCGATCAATTCGTCTTTTGGGCAGACTGCTTCCGGTTTTGGTCGAAGCGGCCCACCGTGCCAGACAGCGCTGAAGCGAAGCCTACGAGCCTGAGGTGTCGCGCGGCTGGTTGCTGTACCTTAGGAGCTTAGGAGGAGCTCAGTGCAGCGCGGAGGCGGACACCGGCTGTCAGTTTTCTTTCACCCTTTGGCAGGCCGACGGAGGGATATTTGCACGATCTTTGGCAGCATGGTGCGGATGATTATGCAGCGGATGCACTGTGTGCACAATGCACGAAAATAAATCTTCTTCACAGAAGCTTTGGTACTCTGATCCAGTTTTGCCGAAACAAAGTCATAGAGTCAGATTGTTTGTTTGTATAGATTAGCGCAGATGTGATGTTTGCTGTACAACCCAAAATCAGATCCCTTTACAGGCCCATCGTCAATTGACCAGTACCGCCATCATACAGTGAATCAGCAGTGGACAAATGGATACATCAAGGATGCTTCATGACTTCCTATGGAGGTGAGATTCCGTGGCGGATTGCATTTCTTTTGCAGGTCGGAATGAGGGTGATGGGCTGTCAGCTGATAGAGCTTTGTCCCAGAGGACCGCACATGGAGAGGTCTGAATCTAAGGTGCAAGGCATCAGGCAAGCCACCAGCACCCGTGACAGGCGTGACAGGCTGCAAAGGTGTGGCTCTATGGGACCAGTTCGGGCGCACGGCACAGGTTGGGGGTTGCAGCATTCAGCGGAGGATACTTAAGTTGGGCTTTGCAAGTCAATCGTTTCAGTCCTCCAGTCCTTCAACCCAGCTTGATCCTCTCGCCGTTCAGCCAACTTTCGCACTGCGCCGCAGTTGTTTCAGACTCAGTGAACGCCTTCCCGAGTCAGAGGGCAGAGAGCCATGAACCGCCTGCAGCGTATCGCCGGCCATGTGAACTCGGGCATGGCGGGCCAGGAGCTCTACCTGGGCGCCCCGGCCGAAATGGAGGGGGGAGGGGTCTCAAATTTAGTGGCCCTCTGATATGTTCTTAAAAGGAACACACGGCGCCAGGGTCGAAAACACGCCCCTATGTTGACAATGGGTGTATGTCAAATGTGAACGACTCGAGGCATTCCTTATCACCACAGGGACCTCCGCATTTTTCTCCCACGGATCGGCGTGAGGCTGAAGTGCCCGCTGCGACGCGTCGCTAAGGTGCCCAGCCCACGGCCGCCATTTGCAGCCCGGAGAAGTCTGAGGCAAGGGCTCGTTCGATGGGAATCCCTGGACAAAGCCGTTGATTTGGGTGTGGCTCAAAATTAAACCAACAGGGGACCGCAGAGCTCATTGAGGTCAACCATTAAGTATTCGAGAAGGCTTGCCGAACACACACACACATGCACAGAGAGAGGGATGATTTAGATTACTTTGTGAATCAGGCTGAGGCTGTTGCACTTGGCTAAGCTGCAGGTTTCAAAAATTACCTTGTGTCAGGAACCTGATGCTGTGAAAGCCTCGATTTGATCAGGGTCCCTTGCAAGACTCATACGTTAGGCCAGATAAACAAAGTCATCTCTACCAGATGATTTGTCCAGCATTCTATTTGAAAATCAGGTGGTCTTTGATGTATCCTAAAGGCAAACGCTTGTCCACGAGAGCGCACAGCGCCGGCCAGGATGATGTGGTGATCTGCTGCGCTGTGCGGACCCCGCTGTGCAAGGCGCGCGGTGCCTTTAAGGACTGCAACTTGGGCCTTGCGAGGTCGGAAGTCGGCTGCCGCCGTGACATCATTTTGGGGGCTGAGCTTTTCAACCAGCCGAACTGTCTGCCATCTTTGCCACCAAACGCGTGATACTTCGATGGCAAAGTGCAACACACTGCCAAACAGAAGTCAAGCACTGCAAGTCATCAAGTTGAGAAGCCGAGCATCGTATAAGGTCATCGGTGTC
Source organism: Effrenium voratum (assembly GCA_963377175.1). Lineage (NCBI taxonomy): Eukaryota > Dinophyceae > Suessiales > Symbiodiniaceae > Effrenium > Effrenium voratum. The sequence continues at coordinate 16,337 of CAUJNA010003618.1, forward strand.
GGCGCTCGTCCCGCGTTTCTGCTTTGTGAGGAGACAGCCCCAGAGCTTCTGTTGGCTACAGTCTTCAAAGAGGCTTGCAGGGATGACAGGGCGGGCACTCGGCCTTGAGAACCCCTTTGTTTACGTCTGCCTTGGGGGTCCTACTTCTTTGCGACTTTCCACCCATTGAGAAAGAGAGGAAGACAGAGAGAGCGCAATTACCATGATCGCAGACTTGCGGGTTGAATGTTCTTTTCAGGCATCCCAGAATGCTTTGCAAAGCCCACGTATGTTGTAGAGGTGCTTCTCAAAAAGTAGCCCCCCTAAGAATGGCTTGTTTCCGCCTTGACACGTCCAACCAAACAAAGGGGGTGCACCATTTTCAGAACGCCCCCTCCCATATCTTGCGGCACTCACGCGCACGGCATATCGAGCGCTCGGAGGTGGTGGCCAGAACCAAGGTGAACCCCAAGGCCGGCCGGCGAGTCCTGAGCTTGGCCTTGTCCCCAAGAAAGCTACGGCTCATTCTTATGGGTCTGAACCCATTCCCCCCCCCAATAAAAAGCAGACGCAACACTCAGAGGCGTCCTTTTGTTCCAACAGATGAGCCGACGAGCCGGGCCTGGGCACTTCTGACCCATTGCCGTCTTCCACATTGAATGATCTCAAGGTGTTGAGTACCTTACATTGCTCTAGCATTTGCAGTCAGCTGCAGAACTCTGAAGCCGCAAGGCAAGGGTTGGCCTGAAAACCGCAACCACACCCCTTATGAGAAGGTCTAGGTAATCTCCAACAAACTGCAGTCTTCGAATAAAGCCAATTTTGAGGAGCGCCTTTTTTAGGATGAAGCCGATGCAAAGCGTCATTTGCTACTGAAGTCTGGTCGAGCGCGGAGGCTTCACATAGGCTTTGTTCATGGATGCTTTTTGTTTGCAGCTCGTTCAGTGTTGAAGGCGCTCACAACTTGCAAAACTTTTTTGACTCGCAGGCATGGTGTTGACCTGTGCCACGGTTGTTTCTTGGCAGTACCCTACTGTTTGGCTTGATTACTTTCAGAGTTTAGATGTGCTTATGCTTCCCAGAAAAAGTCGAGCTTTTAGCAAGGGATCAACGAGCCGTGTTAAGTTGTGGCTTTATGCATGTCTGCGGCGGCGCAAGAGTCATCCAGCTCTTTTCCATAGACACAGAATCCCTGAATGTTGAAACGGCAGCTGGGCCGCAGTTTCCCCGCAAGCCCAGGCAAGGCGCAGGCAAACTTCCTATACTCATAGGCAGTCTGAGTGCGGTGTAGGCGATGCTCAGCCTTCGTGTAGGGAGAATTACAGTATGGCCTGCAAGCAGGACATCGGCGACATTCAGATTGGCAACGTGCTGCAGCCCGGTGCCAGCGGCCTGACGTCCCGTTCTTCGGCTGGAGATTTGGCCTTGCTTGGATTGCCTGGAATTTGGCAATTGATAACCTGCAGGTAATGTTAACCGAGTTAACCTTCACCGCCCGTTCACCCACAATAACCCGCCTTAACCGTAGTTAACCTCAACCGCCCGTTCACCCCCAATAACTCGCCTTACGTGACAGCAATATGTATTTGCACAGAGAACGATTTGCCCTGCAGAACCAGCGCGAGGTGATGATTTTCTTTAGCTGGGGAACCCTTGCCATCCGACTTTTGTGAGCAACTGACAAAAACAGGTTACTTTTGACAAGGGGAGGCCACCCAAATTTCCCGCAGTAGCTTGGGCCCCATGTCCTTTGCCACCAAAGTTGCATGTGTCGACCGCTCAAAACCATTCCATACTTTCTTTGGTGCATTTTGCCAAGGGATGTTAGGACTTCAACTTTTTGCCAACTAATGGGCTTTCCATTGAACCAAATGTTAAACTTTGAGCCAAGCAGAAAGCAACTGAGCTTCGAGAGTTGGCCCGCAGGCATGGGCCAGTTCATCGCGGAGCTGCCCTATGACATCCCGCTGAGCACGGTGAACCGGCAGTGCAGCAGCAGCTTGCAGGCCACCGCCAACATCGCAGCCTTCATCAAGGCGGATCTTTTGGGCACCGCAAAAGGGGACCCAAAATACGTTGAAGCACGTCTGGGTAAAAAAATGAGTGCGTTTCCTGCTGTTTTCCTGGAGCGAAAATTCGACCGGGAGCAACCCCTGTGAAATCCGGCAAGCAAATAGCAGTGCCCATGTCGAGGGCTCACTGCACTTCCACTCGCACCATTGATTTGTGGTTGCGGCCCATCCTGGCACCTCCCGTAGCTACTTTGGCTTGCAGCCATAGATTGCCTCCAAAGCACTAGCAACTTAGTACGGACGCTTCTCGACTGTCTCGCGTTAGGTTTCTCCGCAGCGACACTCTCCATGAAAGTTCGGCTTCTCCTTGCCTTGTTGGCATGGTCTGCTGTGACGATGGTTGGCCTGGTGCTGTTGGACTTCTATCCGTCAGCCGTGCAAGTGTTGCTGGTGGTGGCGGGAAATGCCTTGGTCGCGTTGGTGACCTTTTTCCTGGGCTTTCGCCAGCTTCCAGCAACACCAACGCCCGAACCACTCCTCCATTGGAATCCAGAACTTCCTCGTCGTGGAATGGGCGACCTCATCCGCAGTGTGAACCACATCGCCATCATTGTGTCAGATGTAGGCCGGTCCCTCGCATTCTACACGGAGATCATTGGATTTCAACAAATCCAAAGGCCTAACTTTGACCGTCACGGTGCGTGGCTGACCATGGGAAACCTTGAGCTGCACTTGATCAAAGGAGTGCCAAATGCCCCAAGTGGTCGGGATCTGATTGTCTCGCACATCGCACTTGAGACAGATCATCCGGAGAAGGTATTGGAGAAGCTCTTGGAATTTGAGGTGCCCTTCAGGCAGAATATCTCAGTCCCAGATCCCAAGAAAGCCAGAGACAACTTGGTGGAAGCTTTTGAGAACAGTGAAGGCAAGATCACGCAGTACTTTGTCCGGGATCCTGATGGCTACTACCTTGAGCTTTGCAACTGTGACGTCCTTACAGCTTTCTGCCTCTTCAAGGAGACCGCAAAGGTTGGCCACACCCCGAAGTACCTGCAGCTCATGGATGCCATGCTTCGCACTTACAATGAGTCCGGTCAAATGAAAGCATCGCCGTTCCGCTTTCCTCAGCTAGCCAAGACAGCCTTGGTTGTGCATCGGCTTGTGCGCAAAGTGCGTGCTGAGTTGTGCAAAAGCTTCGAAGAGCGCGTGAACACTGCACTCAACGGCGTCGAGGCCGCAGCTGAACCAGACCCGAAGATGCTCGCACGCTTCTTGGCCCGACAGAAGACCTACTGTGACATTTGCCAGGGGTTTTCAGATGAGGCTTTGGCTGCAGCCCTTTGCAAAAGTGCAAATCATGCTCCAACTGCTTTGTTGCTACTTTCAGCTAGCCGGGCAGATGTGCGCATTTGGATGCCGCCGGTGTACTTTCTGAGCGAGGGAGGTCGGATCCAACAGCAGGTCATGGCTGTTGCGGCACCCCCGCGCAGGAACTTCGGCTCGTGCAGCGTGTTTGCCTCCAAGCCTTTTGAGGATGCCAACGGCAGGAGCTTGCGCCAGAATGTGGGCGACTTGTTGACAGGATTTTCAGCAGGTCGCCTGGTCGAGGCCACGAACTCATGCAAAGGCCGAAACTCAATTCGCGGCATGCTGTCGCTGGGCTTTGAGAACGACCCAGTGATGCAGGACTACCTTCAGAAGAGCTCCAGGTTTTCCTGCCATCAGACTCAAGAGACTGAGATTTGCGTCTAGGAAGTGTAGCTCAAGTGCAAAGCAATATGAGCCACAATGAGAACCCGGGTAGATGAAGGTTAGTAAGGGATAGTCCCAACCATAAATGGGTGTAGCCGCCTGCATAATTCTTTACATGGTTCTGGGTAGACTTTGTCATGCCATGTTTTGATTATGACTCATATGCACAGCATGAGGTTTAGGAGATGGCTTTGGTGCAGTAAGTCTTGGTGAATCCGTTTGCTGTCTATTTGCAGCCAGTCTTTCCGGACGCCAAGCAGTTCCAGCTGTCGTGCACGTCGCGCACAGCTCTTCCCCAGTGGCGTTGCTACGCCGCAAACCTTTGCGTGCGCGCGCTCGCAGTTTCAGCTCAATTAGACCACCGCTGTGTCCAGTGTCACACGCAGCTTTTCCCCTAGGGGTCTGGTGGCCTCAGATTTTGGCCACCAGCCTCTGGATGCCAAGTTCCCAGCTTACGCACGTAGCTGAAGCTGATCGGCGATCAGAGCCGAAAGACGCCCTGGCGTTGTGCTTGCTCGCCGCATGCAGGCGGACACTCGAGAGCAACACGCAGAGCAACACGCGCCGTTTTCTCGTCTCGCGGTTTGCCCCAGAGCTGCATGCCGCATGACCCTGAGGCGGGCGTCATTGACGTGGGCTTGGCCGGCGGCGTCGAAAATATGAGCATGCGACTTGTCACAGGCGTCAAATGCATGTCCAGCAGCACAATCTTGACCCCTGGCTCACGTCAACACATAGAGGGCCACAAAAGGGAAGCGAACCCCAGCTGAGGTTCCCGATGATGGCTACGATTGACATCACCAAGCTCTCTGCCAAGATCCTTGACTATGAAAACGCGGAGGCTAGGGGACTTCGAGTGTGCCGGGGTCGGAGGTGGTTTTCCTTGTGGTGTCACGCTTCTGATCCCTCCTTTTGAACAACCCAGCCAGTTCGGACGTTTTAAACAATGGGGCTCCAAAGACAAGCTAGAAATCAAAGTGGCAGCATGGTACTGGAGGCGTTGTGTAGTGGCCCAGATTGCCTTTTGGCCTTTTCGGCAAGTTTGTCAGATCGTGGAATCCCGATCCACTTTGTACCCTTGGCATATCAACAGGATCTGGCGATGGGAGCTGCTCTGGAGACGGAGGTTGCGATTGGCTTTGCCAGCTGTCTTTCAAACCCTCCGATCGTAAGCTTCCATGTTTTTTCATAGACACCTTTTTCGCCTCTTACCCTGGGTTCCCTGCTGAAAAGAACAGGAATACCCGGTTTCTTGTTGGAACGAGGATACTGCTGACCCCGTTGTTTGTTTGCTTTTTTTGGGGGGAAGATGTCCACCCAAAAACGATCCGGACCAAAGGGGTTGTTGCCCCCAAATCAAAATCGACCAACGGCTTCTGCTCATCAGACCCTAAGCATCCTAGAACCATTTGTTAGAAACCAGCTAGCGCCACCCAAGTTCAACCAACTGGGTTCCTATTTGGCAAGGGTTTAGGGTTCCAAAAACAAGTACCCTCAGGTTTGTCTTTCAGCCAGTGCTGGCCCTGACTTGCTCTTTTAAGCGCGGTGCGGGGGCCTTCCACCTTCAACCTGCATGGCGAGGCAAAAAAGCGGGCCAGCAACAGCACATGAGCACAGTGTGCTTTGTAGTTAGTTTGGCTGTGTTGGTCTGGCTGCGAGAGACCTCGGATTGGCCACAAAGAGTCCACATATGTTTCTTGCCACTAAACTGATCTTCCAAAAAAGTAAGAAGTTCAGGCTCTCAGAATTGGGTGTTTGATTGGGGTTAGGGTCTTCAGAATGTTTCGAGGTTCCCGGCTTCAGGCGTGCCTGCTGCCCATGGGCCTCACCAGCGAGAATGTGGCCGCGGCCTACGGCATCCCCCGAGAGGTCCAAGATGCCATGGCGGCGGACTCCCACAAGAAGGCCTGAGTCCGGAGACGGGGCACTCAGATGGACATAGATGGACGTGGAACAGCTCTCCAGCGTCCCTAGTGGTTTTTTTGGTGGAGAGTTCCACAGGGTGCCCAAAAGGAGAGCATGTTTGCGAAATCAACATGTTGAATCAGCGACTGCGATTTTGGCCCGGCGGCGCAGGTAGGAAACCCACTGATGGTGTTGACCCAAAAGGAAAGCGCAAGAACACCAAAACGGAAAACCAACAGAGATTGGGCAATCGAGTACTGTTCCAAGCCTTTTCAACACCCAGGAAAAGGCAAGGAACACCTGGGGAAAGCGCAGGGAGAGCCGAGCCAGGCAGGGGAAGGGAACACGGTCTTGTCTGGGGAAGGGCTGAAACCTTTGGGTGCGAAACATTACCCACAAGTGTATATTGTCCCAAAGGAGAAATTAACAGGGGACGGCAATGCGCATTTTGCCGATTTGTCCACACCCGGCAAGCAAAAAGCAAAGGGAAAGCTGAGCCGGGATCCCGTCAGGTCTTTTGCAACCTTTTTTGTCCATCCTGCATGGTTTGAATGGTTTGAATGTTCCCCCAAGTGCACGGAACATGTCACCAGAGCGCACGTGCCAACTCGCAGGCCCTGGAAGCCCAGAAGAACGGGTGGTTCAAGGAGGAGATCGCGCCAGTGACCGTGGAGACCAAGAACAAGGCCCAGCCTGCGACCGGTTGCCATCGAGTGAACTGGCGGGCGTGGGGCAGGTTGCGGGGTAGGGAGATAGGTGCAATAATTGGGTGTCCCGGATTTTGCAATCTCCCGGCACCGCGCCAGCGGCACCTTCTTTGCCAAAGAAGCGGGCCACGCCTCAAGCCCCTCGCTACTTCTGAATGCAATCCGCTAGTTTTGTAGTTTTGCCGCCGATGCTAAGCTCGGCAAGTCCCCCGAAAATCTGTGGATTCCACACCCCTCACTGGCACATGGGGCTTCAGGTATGGGGCCAGCTGGCCTCAAGGAGGCGAGTACAAGGAAAGTGGGCGCACACCACTGCACATTGTTAAGGTTTGATATAGGCAACACTTCGGCCTTGGGCTACCACTGCTTTGAGGCATGAAATTCTCAGGTTCCACCAAATTCGACAGCCGGTTTCAAAGGCCCATCACTCAGGACAACGATTATTTGGCTTACCGGCCCATTTGCCTGCAAAGTGCGCTGTGATCTGACAAGCTTTGTTGCATCTGGCGCATCTTCCATACTGTTTGCTCGGGGCAAATGAGCATGTTCGGTCGTTTGTCCGCTTTTCTTTCAACAAAAACATGAGGAAACAACTAGCTTGCCTATTTTCCTTCATTTCTGAAATACTTGTTTTCAGTGTTGTCCGTGATGAGACATGACCTAGCCCACGAAGAAGGTCGGCAGGATACAGTGTGGCAGCGCACACACTTCCAAAGTGTCGCGGTCAGTTTTCAACGGAATGATATGCGTATTCAATATGTTTGTCAGTTTGTCAGTTTGTCAGTTTGTTTGTTTGTTTGTTTGTTTGATGTTTGTTTGTTTGTTTGTTTGTTTGTTTGTTTGTTTGTTTGTTTGTTTGTTTGTTGTTTCGTTTGTTTGTTTTGTTTGTCTGTTTTGTTTGTGTGGTTGTTTGTTTGCTTGCTTGCTTGCTTGCTTGCTTGCTTGCCTGCCTGCCTGCCTGCCTGCTTGCTTGCTTGCTTGCTTGCTTGCTTGTTCTTTCGTTCGTTCATTTGGCCATTCACTTTTTATTTGTTTGTTTGTTTGCTTGCTCGTTTGTGATTGCGTGTTTTGTGTATTTGCACGATTGTTTGTTTGTTAGTTGGTTTGTTTGTTTGGTTGCTGGGTTGCTTGGTTGGTAGTGTGCGTGCGTTGAGTAGGGGCGCGCGTGGCTTGGAGCCGTACGCGGCCAGCTTTGGTCAGGATGGCACGGTGAAGACTCAAGTGGTGGACACGGACTCCGGCCCCCGGGCGGGCGTTTCCCGGGAGAGCCTCGCGAAGCTCAAGCCGGCACCTTGGCTTCGGCTTCCCTGGGGATCCTTTTGCGGAGGTTGAAAGGGAAGCAAAAAGGACACCAGTTATTTTGGTGTCCCCCTGTTTTGACACATCCATGGACTTCACACGGGAATGTTGACATGGGCTTGTGCTCGTTTGCTGGTGCATCATCTTTGGAGGCTAATAAAAGCAGCCACTTGTTTGTTTTCCCATCAGCAGTGCATACCAGTTATTGTAGTGTAATGATCTTAGCCTTGGACAGAGGCGGTGTAATTGGCTTAAACAAAAGCTGCGTGGGTCGGGGTGCCCCTTGCTGAACAACATGTTTCCAGAACTGGCTGCGCAGATGTGTTTGAGTGAGCTACAGGTTGCTGGTCGCCTGAGTATACCTGAGAGGCCGAAAGGCTGGTCCTATTGGTGATGATGTGGTTGATTTCCGGCTTGGATGTCGACCCCGCGAGATCGCTTGTTCAATGCACATGTAACTAGTTGGATGCAATGTTTCGCTTCGAATTCTTTGCCTAGCTTATGATGCCAAGCGTGAATCGCGTGCTGTCATTGTCATTGTGTTTGGCAAGCAGCTGTCGATCGAATACAAATTCCCAATCGAATCATTGACTGCAAGAACATAAACCTGATTGGGGGTTCCTCAAAAAACATCTTCCTCTACAAGGGACCCTTTGGTGGGTTCCATCGCAACGTGGGTGGGAGGCTAACCAGAGCTTTTTTGGGGACGATCGGAGGGTTTTGAACGAACGTTATCTGGACAGCCCTTTGTCCGTTTCCATGATTGGAAAGAGGGTACTTGCAGGAATAAAAGCGGCCAGACATCCAGAGATCCAAGGCATTCAAGGCAGGCGGCAGCACCACAGCGGGCAACTCCAGCCAAGTCACGGACGGAGCTGCCATGGTTTTGCTGGCTAGGCGTGGCAAGCCACGTGCTTTCTGGCAATCCATCATGGCCTTGAAAAATCGCAAGGGCTTTTCTTTTTCCCTCGTTGGCTTCAACAGGGTAACAGGAGCCATGTTTGAGCTCC
>CAUJNA010003618.1:37500-100000 GCA_963377175.1 Effrenium voratum
TTCGAGCTTGGAAGAACAGATGAGCAGTGAACTGGTGCTGGGAAAGCTGATTCCCACGCATCCAAAGCGGAAAGTGGGGGTTTGAGCCTTTGTTGACATGCAACATCCACATGGGTTCTGTTGTGATGCGGTACCCCAAACAGGATGCCCGCTTTCAAGCATCTCTGGGCGTGCTTTGGCTGCGCATTCACCCACCTTTGCAAAGAACCCAGCCAGACCTGACCCGCCACCACTCCATGAAGGGAGCACTGCATTTTGTCACCGCCAAATTTGTTTCTACCACCATCAGACGCTTTGTTCCTGCTTGGGCCAAAAACTCCAACTTGGCGACGTTTTGATGAATACCACCTTCAAAGGCCAAGAACAAGTGGAACTTCTCATGGGTTTCGGCCCAGGCTCCGCTTTGTCCGGACTTTCCGAGCAGAAACGCGGCCCCGGTTTTTCGGGGGCGGCCAGGCGTGCCTGCTGCCCATGGGCCTCACCAGCGAGAACGTGGCCGCGGCCTACGGCATTTCCCGGGAGGTTCAGGACGCCATGGCGGCGGACTCCCACAAGAAGGCCCCAGCCTAAAGACACCCCGGGCGAAATATTTCTGATACAACATATAACATATAACATATACACTATTAAAACATATTGCTCTATCTATATATATATATATATATATGTAGTCGTACATACATGTCATATGTGGGAAAACGAACCAACAGAGAAAAGAACAACTGCTACTCAGCACCTCAAGGCAACCCCGCCCAATAAGGGCTCAACAGGGCCAAATCGCCTATAAGGGCGAGAATCTATGCGGGGCGGATACCAAATTCCTGTTTGGTCAATGTGGCCTTCCGTTTCCCCTCGTATACTTCCAAGTGAGTTTCCTTTTGGTGGGATGATGTTTCAAGGAGCGAAGGGACTTTCGGAGAGGCTGAGAGCTCCCAGCCGACTGGTCGCAGGCCCTGGAAGCCCAGAAGAACGGGTGGTTCAAGGAGGAGATCGCCCCAGTGACCGTGGAGACCAAGAACAAGGCCCAGCCTCAGACCGCTGGTTGCCATCGAGTGCACTGGTGATGCGTGGGGCAGGTTGCGGGGTAAGGAGATAGGCAGTGCAACGACATGCATCGTGCGTCGTGCGCACAGCCGCGCAGCTTGAAGGGATCATGTCTCCCTCTCTCTCTCTGTGTTGAATTGGGGGACAAGTTACTTGGTGCAACATGCATCACAGGGTTCACTGAGCAACGCTACCTGCGAGTTTTTGGCCGGTTCGGCCGAGTCAGGATGGCACTGTGAAGACTCAAGTGGTGGACATGGACTCCGGCCCCCGCGCCGGAGTTTCCAGAGAGGGCCTTGCGAAGCTCAAGCCGGTACCTCGAAAAGCGTTTGGCTTCCTATGCGTGAAATCTACCAGCACCCTCCAATGACTTTTTTCCCATGTCCCAGACCCCAAGTGCTGTCCAAAAAGCAGTCGTTGTGAGGTGCAAGTCATGTTTGAAGCCATCCGCGACAAGCACCGGGCTGAATAGATTTTATAGAGGAATAATCGAATCGGTTACCTGGGTGAAATGTCTTTGATTTTTGTAAGACATGTGTCTTTTCCATTGCTCAAACAGCTACCCACCACGTTTGTCGTAGCATGTATGCCATCAAGCAAATCACCTGTTAGCCAACCTGTGCTTCTTGGTGCTTGCTGGACCTGGCCCCAAGCCCATCCGCTACCATCCGCTCTGAGCCTTTACCACGTTTCCCTCGCACTGCGGCCCTTCCCGGCCTCCCGGCGTACCAGGTGGCTTTATGCGCTGGCCACTTTCCAAACCGAAAGCAGTCTTCCAAAAGCTCTTTCAGGTGTCAGGGCTTCGTTCCCCACGTACCTTTTACATCAATCTGAGACAGGGTACCAACTCCAAGCAACACAGACGCATGGCTCGTGTTTGTTGCTGGGAGCGCTCCACAGACGTCCAAGGCATTCAAGGCCGGCGGCAGCACCACTGCGGGCAACTCCAGTCAAGTCACCGACGGCGCTGCCATGATTTTGCTGGCCAGGCGTGGCTGGGGGCGTGCCACACGCCTTGTCAACAGAAGGGTCCTGCGTCGCTGCGTGAGTGAGGGTTGAAAATTATCCTTGTTCCAATGGAAGTGGACGTTGAGCACCTTTGCTGGAGGTCTTCCAAAATGCCCTTACCACTTTTACGATTCTTGGCAAGAGCGTAGCTCACTACAAAGCAGACAGAAGGGGCCTGGGTGAATGACTTGCGCGGGTCGCAGATGGTTTTTCTTGCTACAAAGTTGTCATTTGAACAAGAGCCAAGGAGCTATGAGTGTTGATCCAGTAGTCGCAGTAAAGGCTGGACAATGCCAGCGAGTGATGCTGCCGGTATGTAGCAGAAGGTTGTGTGCTGAGTGAGGCCTGACATGGAATCACAAGTCACACACGTTTTTTTGTTCCAACTATTCGTTTGTCACAGTTCCCTAGAAATGTATGGCGAGTTGCCATGGCCAATCAGCTTTGCCTGTGGGAAGGCCCCAAATGCGTTTCGCGAACACGCGGTCTGGCGCGTCCCAGGCGCTCCGCGGCCGAGAAGTTGGGCCTGCCGATTTTGGCGCGCTTCCGCAGCTTCGCGTGCGTGCCATGGTTCGATTCGGGGCTTGGGTGTCAATACAAAGCATTTTCCTTGCAAGGAAGAAGGGTGTTTCACAAGAGTGCTTGTAGGGGTGTTTCATGAGGGTGTTCATGACCGTGTTTCATAAGCGTTGTGTGTTTGTTTGTTTGTTTGTTTGTTTGTTTGTTTGTTTGTTTGTTTGTTTGTGTTAATATGGATGCCCTCACAAGGGTGTTTATAAGGATGATCAACAGGATGTTTCACAAAGGTGCTGTACAAGGGTGTTTCGGGTATTTATAAGGGTGTGTCAAAAGGGTGTTTCGAAGTGTCACAAGGATGTCACATAAGTCTCATAAGCGTGCTTCGTAAGGTTTGAGCTCCGGGGTTTGGGCTCGGCGGTCTATTCAAAACCACAAACTCAGGGCTTCAGATAGTTTAGGCTTGCGATTGAGAGATGTAGCGGGTTGGGGGTTCTCTCATGTTCCGTGTGGGACGTCTTGCAGCTTGAGTTGCTCTGGGCTTGGGATTGCGAATGCTGAGTTCAAGCAGAGGGAAGGAGCAACCGTGCACAGCCCAGGAAGCAAAGGCGCAGCCCAAGAAAGTTTTATGCAAAGACCTGTAAACTGATCTGGAGGAGATGTTCAGGTCGGGGGCTTTGAGGAGAAGCACCAATTGCTATGTGGGTCAGAGTGGAAGTGGTGCGCTTGTTTTTTTTGGACACCTGTTTGCTTTGGCGTGCAGTCGCAGGCCGGGACTTCCCACTGAAGTAGCTACAAGCCCCAATCCCGCGCCGCAACTGTGGGCAGGCCTGTGACAGCCACGTTTTGCAAACAAACCATCGACAGGGAAATCAGCCACTATGCAACCAATAGCACTGTGACAAGGTCCTTCGCTTTGCGGCAAGTTCCAGCTGGCTTGTGTTTGAGCAACTTGCATACGCAAGCATTGCAAAACAAGCAAGGTAGACAGGTGGGTGAAGCCTTGCACACCGATGTTCAAAACGATCAATCACGCCAGAGTCTTGGTCCCTGTAGGTCCGTTCACCTTGAGGGTGTTTTCAAAAGGCTATGAATTTTAATGGGGAACCCACCAAAAAGTGGTTGGTGGACAATGGTGGACATGAATCCGCACCCAAATGATGTCCTCCAAAGGGGTCCCCAGTGAAAAATCATCCCAGCTGGCTGGCCCAGGTGGGTGTGGATCCCAAGCTCATGGGCATTGGCCCTGCCTTCGCCATTCCCCCCGCGCTGGAGAAGGCCGGAGAACGCCGGCGTGTTGAAGGCCCAGCCTGAGGTTTTTCCCCCTCACTCGTTGCCAAGGAATTGCGGCAATTTCATGGTGACACTTGAATTTGGCTTTTTGTGGTTGTTAGTGACATACCTTTCAACTACAATCAGACGTGCAAGCGAGTTGCGCACGTTTGTCGCAAGAAACTGGCAGCATCGGCTTCGTTGCCACGTCTCAGCCTGCAGCCCAGCTTTCCCAACACTGTGAGGCAGGCCTCAAGGTGGAGGACGTTGACATCTACGAGATCAACGAGGCCTTTGCATCCCAGGCGAAGATGTGCCTTGAATGAAGTTTGTCGAAGCCGTGCTTTTGTCACGTTGTGCCATGAGATCCATGGCCAGTCCCCCTAAGAATCTAGAAGAGCGCTGGGATGCTTGCCCACCTCCCCCCCCCTGTGTGGGCTGAGGTCAGTCGATCACCTGAAGATCTCCATGGAGAAGGCAGTTTGTGTGTTTTGTATGAACTAGGCGACCGACGCTGGCCAAGTTGCATAAAGTTGTGTCTTGAGGTTGGGTCCTGAGGCAATATCTGAGTGCTATCCTTTGCAAGGGTCTGAAGTGAGATTGTATAGCACAGCATCTTCCGCAATGTTAAACCCGGGCGGCCCAGCAATGTTCTGCATTGGCGTCCAACGCAACACACACACACACAAACAGTAGTTGAACACCAGCCAACGGTCAACTTCAGAGGAACTTCCGCGTACCGCAAACTGCCCTGCTTTGAGCAAAGGCTAGCCCCATATAGTTCTCTCTGAGGGGGACTCTTAAACGTCACCTTTGCGGCAATTTCATCGCACTTGCTGCATCCCCTTAGCCGTTTAGCTTTTTGGTGTTTAGTGGTAGTTTCCATTTGACCCACTAAAAGTTAAAATGTTAGCGGGGGATCTGAGGGCAGCCCAGTTCTGAACCAAAAACGGAGGATCCCTTTTTGGGTGATGTTCAACCCCACAGCTTCGCCATGCTTCGCCGATTCGCCGGTGCCAGGTGAACCCCAAGGGCGGCGCCATCGCTCTGGGCCACCCGCTGGGTGCCACCGGGGCCCGGCAGATCGCCACGCTGCTGCCGGAGCTGAAGCGGCAAAACAAGAAGCCGGGCGCCCCGAGGGCCAGCAGTTTGTCCGTCTGGCAAGGCCCCGGCGTTCGAAAGATGACACAATTCCCGGATAGTTGAGTCATTGCCCCTTGCCCAAACAGAATGGTGCCATCTATTTTTCCTGAATAGCGCTTTGTTTTTGGGCCAGGCACTGACTTAAAAGGACACGATTGCCCTGCACCTTCAGCCATGAGGGCTCCAATGGCAGTAGGTTTGGCGGGGTTGAGAATATTTGTTCAAGCATCCAGGATCTGGGCCCTCTTTGGGAGGAAGGCTAGATTGGTTCGGGGGACCAGTTGGCTATGCATTTCAATTTGGAACCCTCAAAAGTGGTTGGTGGACATGAATATTTGTGAAATGATGTCCATCAAGAGGTGCGTCACTTCCTCCAGCTACTTAACAAATAAATGGACTCACATTTCTATGGGCCCAATGTGGTACTGCAAGTTGTAATTTGAGGTTGGGCGTCACATCTATGTGCCTGGGCAGCGGCATGGGTGCCGCCTCCGTCATCGAGCTGGAGTGAGGGCTTCTCGTTTTACCGCCCCTCCTTCCGGACAAATCACATGGAATGCACGGCACATTCAATGCGTTTGCCAAAGCCAGCTTGTGTAAGCCTCGCAGAACTGCATGAGGCAGGAGAGGAACTTAGTGCCTTCGGTTTAGAGGTGTCCCGCCAGTCGGGAAGGCTCTGAGCTTGCTTGAAGCCATGAGCTTGTAACATGGGGCTTGCAGTGTGAGCCGCACATTTTGGTTGCGGCCTCGTTTTTGCGAGCAAGTCAAGAGGTGCAGCAGACAAGCTGCCCCAGTTCCGGTCTCACGCGGCTCGCGTTTGCACCATGGAGCCACAGTTTCAGAGCACAAAAGTCAAGCGCGCTGCCGAAGAGTCGGGGGAGTGTATGTCGACGGACCGGAAGTTGGAATGCGTCCAAGGATTTCGGCAGACTTGACCGTGTGAGTATGTTTGATCGCCCCGTACATGTTTGTTTTGGGAGTAGCTAAAGCACCGACAAGAGCAACACGTAATGTTCCTTGCGCATGGTCACACGAGTGTAGTTATAGTTAGACTGCGAAATTCTTGTGTGCCGCACACGCCCACATGAACGAATAGACAGAGTATGCAGATATTTTTCCGCCAATAATCTGTGAAGAGTGAGCAGAGCGGTGAGAGCACAAGTCCACAAGCAGCATATCTAGTCCTTGCCTGGTTGTTTCGTATCCAGACAAGACAAGATGCTCTTTCTTCTTGTTGATTGGCTTGGAAGCCGCAAGCTGATTCCCTTTCTGTTGAAACAGGTCTACAGCGCGTGCCGCGATGGCTGGGCCTTTTCCTTCGCCTCCAGGCGGTCAAAGGCGCACCAGTCAAAGTTCTCGTTAACGCGAGGTTTCCCACAGTTATTGAATGAATGAAGAACATGCATATCAGGATACACGAATGCCACAATGTAAATGTCCGATACATGGATTATGTGCATGTTCTATACACAGTTCTCAATGTATGCCTTATGCCTTATGCCGGAGTTTAGAGGCGCGGTTTGGATCACAGGAAGTACACGTGTGCAGTGACAATGCAAGCCAACACACCGTGAGCTTGAAGGCTTAAATTCTCATCAGCAGGATCTGTTTGGATCGCGGCTGCCTTGGGACCTGATCCTTCTGATGCGGAAGGACATGGACAGCCTCGCCACTGCAGACATGTTTCTTGTGCCGAATCATTGATTTGAGAAATGGCTGCCTGTGGGTCCTTGCATGACTTGCCTGCGCTCAAGTTTGTCAGCTTAAGCAGCCTGTTTCCTCACCAGCAGCATTCGTTCCTTGAGTCACGTTGCCGCGAAGCGACGCTTGCTCTTAGCTTCAGGAGCGGAGCCTGCGCAGCTTGACTTGAGCGCTCATTTGCTTCGCCCAGAGCCCAGGTGTTGCTCCAGGCAGCCCCCCCTGATCGTCACCAGGAGGCTAGCTTGGAGGCCTTTCAGCCAGGTCTGTTCAAAGCAGCATGGCGCGACTATCACTGCGCATCAACTGCGCGAACATGGCCTGGAGCTTCCTTCTGTGCTTCGGCTGAGACGCGACGGCCCATTGAGAGCGAATTGGGCCCTTCTAAGATAACGACGCCATGGCAGCAGCTTGTCGCGACTCGCCTTCAGCACTCCTTGGACGTGAGGTAGATAGAGTTCGTCACCTTTGAGTTGACGGCCAAACATTTTTTCCGGCCATCCCTTTGCACAAGAGTGACTCTCGCGAGCACACGCCTTCGTTATTTGGCGTGTGCTTGCCTGAGTGCGATTTCAGCACTGTGCCTTGTGCATGCGGCTGAACGTCACACTCGGCGCGTGCGTGCAGTGAACAGAGAAACTCAATGAAGATCGCTTTCCTTTGGCGCCCGCTGAGTCTGCAAAGAAAGCCATCGATTTTTGGGCCCCCCGTTCTTTTGAGACATGCTTCACATAGACCAGCCATTGGGTCGAATTCCGACAGGTCACGGCTTGGCCTTGCATGCGGGTAATGTGGCAGTAGAACCCTTTGGACTGCGCATGTTGGCCAGTATCGACAGTGTGAGTAGCGCAGCACACACACACATACTTTGCAATCACTGTTTACCCCTGATTAGTACACCCTCCCCCCAGCAAGAAATGAAGCATTGTTGAGTTGGGTTCCCTTGTTTGTAGCAATAGACAACCATTGCAGGGAGCCACAACGGCACCTAACTATCACAGTTCCTAATGAGGATTTCAAGGGCGCTGTACATCGCACACCCAATATGGGCTTAGCCATAACAAGGCGACCCGTAGCAACCTGAAAGTCAGAATTGGCCACATGCTCCCCTGGCTATGGCTCTGAATCAGGAATGGATTGAATGGCAGGCTATGAGCTTGCAACATTGCAATTATTGTTCGCGGTCTTCAAAGCTACTTGGTGCAGGGGTACAATTCACGAACTTGCGAAACCTCCCCTCATATGCAAGCGGAACAAGCCGTCTTGCGCAGCGCAAAATAATTATTGGGCCCTGGTGAACAAGCCAGCTAGCCTGCCATATGGCGTCTCCGTGCATGGAACACTTGTTAAAGGTTTGGGAAACACCCCACGCTACAGTGGACAAACAAATGAATTTGACTATGTATCACTGTATCACAACCTGGCAACGTGTATGCACAAGATCATGTTGAAAGGAAGGGTGCGGGTACTGATTATTTGTTGACTTTCACCGGTGCGTAGGCGCATCATGACGATGGAATGCATCATTTTAGATTTGCCATCCAGGAGATTTTGTCAGCCCATTTCCCAGGTGTTGCCAGGCTCAACCAAACCACTTTGGCTGAAAATCTTTTGGGAGACCTGCTGGGTGTCCATCAAAGGCTCGTGAAGTTACCGGTGCAACCTTCAGGGAGCTCCGCAATTCGATTTGGTGAGGCATGGCTTGTAAGTGCTCGTAGCAAACTTGAGCCAGTGCAACTAGCTGTGTGGAGGTGCTCGCACGTCCTGGCTTGGCACGCGGTGTGGGATCAAGCGCAGCTTGTTATTGGGGCGAACTTTCTTGGACGACTCTGGAAAGAATGAGACAGAAGTGATAGTTTCTTGGGTGTCACGCAGGTTGCACATGAACATGGGACATCATGGGATGAACATCATTTGCCATCCGAGAGCATTCGCAGTGTACAACCCATAGAGCAAGCCATACCCGGCGCTCCAATGGCCCGAGACCATGGATCACGCTGAAGAGGCCCACCGAGTCAACTCCCGCGGTGCAAACTTGCTGCAGGAGCTGATTGCTGCACTGCAGCGCAGGGATGGTCCAGGTGCATGGGAGAAACAGGGGTTTAGGCTGCTACTTTCTCGCAAAGCGGCAATCAGGATGCCTCTCAGTGGTATCACAGGGGTTATTGCCACATGCCCCCCCCCCCCCCCCAGGCGTCAGCAATGACGAGAAGCACCGCATCTCCGCCGAGGAAAGCCGAGAGCGAAGCTGGGCCTTGGGAGGGCAAAAGAGCTGTTGATGTCCCAGCTCCAAGCTCGAAGGAAGATACGCATCTCCTGGGCTCACCGGGATCACCGCGAGTGTAGGGACAGGCGCAATATGAGAGGCTTCTGGGAGACATATTCATGGTGTAAGTGAGCCTTTCCTTTTGCCATGCGTTCAGGTTCTTGCGTGCTTGCCACGTTTTATGAACACAGCCTCTGCGACCACCAGCGCAAGTTTCCCGATTGTACACGGATGAC
Organism: Effrenium voratum; assembly: GCA_963377175.1. NCBI lineage: Eukaryota > Dinophyceae > Suessiales > Symbiodiniaceae > Effrenium > Effrenium voratum. Next base: position 46,684 of record CAUJNA010003618.1, read on the forward strand.
AGTTGCAGGCTTTTCTAAATGCTGCATGATACTTTCTGAGATGCTTGACTGGGTCATGTTTGAGTGTTATCCCTGGAAGCCCGCAACACACGCTTACAGAGACAAACCACCATTTCAGGACAGCAAGTGTCGTACAACATCCGACTTGAGCAAAAAGTTGCTCATTCAGAAACGACTACCGGCAGCTTAACTCAAGCAAATGTGCTGAGCCTCACGCGCTGTCCAGTCTAGATTCAACCTTTGCCGACGACAGGCAAAGCCAAAATTGTGCCAGAGATGAGCAATTTGCTCAACAATCCAAACGAGCAATACAAGCACGCATCGATCACTGTGTCTTACACCTTGGCAGGATCCAGATAAAATAGCGGCATGTGGTTCATCAGCTTGTTTTGTTTGAACTGGGTGCTGGACTGTGGACCTTGCGAGACCAAAGTCGCTTCTCACCTGAGACCAGGATTGGTTACAACATGTTCAAACATCCAGCAGCTGGTTTCTCCTTAAAAGGGGGGACACCAACATCGAGTTGTTTCAACAAAGGTGGTCTAACAGTCTAACCTTTTTTTCCCAATTTTGTTTGCAGAGGGGGTTCTCTTTAAGATTCAACTGCCTAGAAAGGGGCTCTCTTTTATCGCGGAGAACATCCACAGGAGGGTGTCTGGGATCTGGTAGACTTTTGCCAGGACGTTGAGCCCATCTTTGAGCTCTTGCAGGAGGTGCTGCTGGACCGGGTGTCCAAAATGAGTTAAGCAGTGTTTGTCTCACGGAACTCACAATCTGCCTGTTTTACGGCGAGCGATTTCAGGGTGAAACGGGCTCATGATTTAGGTCCGTTTCTTGGGGATCCCATTTCTTTTTCCTTTAAAGCCACAGCTCTCCTTTAAAGCCTTTAGACCTTTGGCTAGGGCCTGGGTACTCTCAGAAACAGGACACCAGCCGCGTGGCGGAAGAGAGCCACTTGGCCGCCCGAAGGGCTGCAGAGGCAGGGGAGGCATCTTCGTCTGCCTTCCTCGTGGCCTGACTTAGCTTACCTTTTCGACCGGTTGCCTTTGCTTTTCTGACCGCAAGAACCCCTTAGTGTGGAACATAGGACTTTGCCCTTGTAGATGTTTTTTGTTTCCCTTTCAACCAGAAGTCAGCATTTGAGTGTGGTGGTTCTCCCTTATTTGCTTTTTCATCCAGCAAAAATCAGCTTTTTGCCGTCAGATCCCTCAGGCAGCAGACGCCTTGGAGCAGGATGCCCAGCTGAAAGAACAGCTGGTGAGCGTTCTTACCCACGCCTCCGATGCTGAACAGGCAATCTCCGTGCAGGTGAGGCGTCGCTCTTCAAAGAAGCAAGGGGCGGGGGGAAGTTCTCAAAATAGAGGACCCAGAATGGGTGGTCTCAGAAAATCAGAAGGAACCTGTCCATGTTTAGGGCGCGCCCCATTTTGTGAAACACCCAACTGACACATGGGGCGGGAATTTCAACAAAAAAACAAGGGAGCCCCCTCTAATTGTCTCATGTCCTTTTTGGTGTTTTGTCAAGGTTCAAGTGAAATGAATGATGCTAGCTAGTAAAGAAGGCCATGCTTGGATACGTGAGCTCATGCAAACATCACCATTCAGCAGACATGTTAGTCTTAATCATTGCGAACATCAGCAATCTAACATTTAGAATGACCAAATGTGTCTGATTTGCGCCAGTTGACGTTTCGCCGAATGGGTTGCCACAGGTGATGTGGAATTGCAGGCCATGGCTGCAGGCACTAGATGGACTTGGTGCTCGGCCTGCTCGAGCGCAGCGATGACAACGAGATGGAGCTCATGGACCTCGTTTGGTTTAGGGAAGGTGCCTCACAGAAGCTGCCGGGTGGTTTGAGACGCCAACCGCAGAACTCCAGCTGGCCGAGCTCGAGCCCCAGGCACTGAAGCTGGAGATCCAGATCGCACGCTGTGGGCTCGTGAATTGATGGCAGCGTGAAGAAAAAAGCCAATTGAGTCGACCTCATGCCCAATTTAAAGTGGCCTGTGATTCGGGCTGTCTCAAAGGCAAACTGTGGGGCCCGGTTTCCCTTTGGTTTCGTTTGGAAACAGCTTCAAGGGGGTCCAAAAGGTGCAGCAACTTGCTGCAATTGGCGACATTTGAACAAAACCACGTGTGAGAGCTTTGACCCGGCTGAACCTCTCACTTGCCTGGCACATCCATTCGAACAGTCTCGCCAACCAATGGTAGCTGTCTTCTTGGTTCCATCCCAAAGAGGGTAGCCTCATACACACACACACACACACACACACACACACACACACACACACACACACACACACACACACACACACACACACACACACACACACACACACACACACACACACACACACACACACACACACACACACACACACACACACACACACACACACACACACACACACACACACACACACACACACACACACACACACACACACACACACACACACACACACACACACACACACACACACACACACACACACACACACACACACACACACACACACACACACACACACACACACACACACACACACACACACACACACACACACACACACACACACACACACACACACACACACACACACACACACACACACACACACACACACACACACACACACACACACACACACACACACACACACACACACACACACACACACACACACACACACACACACACACACACATCAGTTTGTGCATAATCATAACCACATGAACACATACCAATATATATATATATATATATATATGTATGTATGTATGTATGTATGCCTGGCGCATGACTTTGTCACGAGAATAAGTGCAGCACTTGCCGAGGATTTGGGCTTGCTTGGCTGGCGCTTTGTCAGGCGGGCCCGTGCAAGAGAAGGCGAACATGTGCCAATAAATTTATCTATGACCCTCTCGTCCAACAAGCCCACCGGAGAAACGGTCAATCTTAGAGGAGAATGGTCTTGAGGGACCCCGGTCAGGTTCCATGATAGTGGATGGGAGGGTACTTTGGTGGCACCCCGTTCTAAGTGCAACTGCAGCCATAGACGATGAAACTTGCCCTATACAAAAGATGATATAATTCTACATCGTTTATGCATGTCTATGCTGATTCCGTCCGTCGCTTGACTTATTATATAAGATTATGCGAATCGTACCCGACTTGGCCAGGAGGCAATACTTGATCCACTCCATGCTGTGATATGTGGGCATGGCCTGACACAAAGTATGCAGGAAGCAAAGGGAGGGGGCCGGCTCGAGACATGAAAAAAACTATTTTAGATAGCTGAAGACTTCAAGAGGCATTGCGTGCGGTGCAACGCGTGCCCGCATAGGCTGAAGAATTGTCCAAAGTGCAGTGCATGCCCCCGTGGCAAGGTGAAGCACTGCGCAAAGTGCAAGTCCTGACATGGAAAACTGAAATTGCTGCAAGTGCACGGCAAGCTGAAGCAACACTGCGTTCTTTGCCGTGCGTGCTCGCAAGCTCAAGTACAACTGTGTTGAATGCAGTGCTTGCCCTCATGGGTCTGCATTCGGTGCAGCTCTTATCCACATGGCGTTTTGAAAACGCAAGGCGAAGCGAAATTGTCCCTGCGCTGAAGCCAGAGCTCTGGTATCGGGAAGAGCTGCGGTGGCGGAAGATGCCCCAGGCCTTGCCACTCAGCGGCTTGTTGTGGCTTGTGGCAAGTGCAGATTCTTTTGTCAGAAGGCAGATCGACCAGCTCAGTCCCTTGCAAAAAACGGGAGTCACAGGCCGAGCGTCCAGGCGTCTCCAAAAAACAGAAGCGATGAGGCAAAAAGTCTGGGGCACCTAGGCCCCCTTGCATTTACCCCAATGCCGACCTCTTCACCTTTGGGGTTTCCCATTTTTGGGGTTTCCCATTTTGGCACATGCGAGTCAAAGTCCCAGGACTGTTAACCTTTTATTTCCCAGGATTGGCCGATCCAGCTGCAAAGTTGCAGGTGCAAAGTGTCACCTGCCCTCTCACGGAGCTAGTGAGCTGCGGGCGTGAGCATGTTGGGCCGCGGACAATGCAAGCGACTGACAGAAAGCTCGGCACATTGACGTGAAGCTTAAGATGAAGCAGACACAACCTGCTCGGAGCTCAACGCCTGCCGGACATGCGATTTTTGATTGCGCCATAGTTGATTGCGACTAAGTGTCCAGAGCAAGTCGCCAGGACAACATGTGTTGTTCATAGAGACAGCTGTATGGGAAGCAGCACCGTCAAGCCAACTATCCAAGAGATGTTGTTCATGTTGCTCACAAGGAAGAGCAAGTTGGCAATGCATGGCACGACTCTCCATCAGCATGAACACACGAATCATTGGAGCGCCGAGAACCAATAGCAGCTCAATCAATCAGACTTCATGGTTGTAGACATAGACGATCTGAGTGTCCACCCAGACACCCCAAACACACAACACATACAACCACCCACCCACCTACCCACCCACCCACCCACACACGCACGCACGCACGCACGCATGCACACACGCACGCACGCGCGCAGACACGCAGAAAGCACGCATACAACACGCACACACACTCTCGCGACATGAACAACGCACACACACAAACACACCGACCCACACACTCACACACACGCACGCACGCACACACCCACCCACACACACACACATGCACCGACACACACACACACACAATCCGAGACACACACACAGACAGAGACACACACACACACACCCACACGCACACGCGCACGCACCCGCACGCGCACGCGCACCCGCACATGCACATGCAAACGCACACGCACACGCGCACGTGCACGCAAACGCGCACGCGCGCGAACACGCGCACGCGCACGCCCACGCACACGCACACGCACACGCACACGCACACGCACACTCAGACACACACGCACACGCACACGCACACGCACACGCACACGCACACGCACACGCACACGCACACGCACACGCACACGCACACGCACACGCACACGCACACGACAACACACAAACAAACAACACAACACAACACACACACACACACACACACACACACACACACACACACACACACACACACACACACACACACACACACACACACACACACACACACACACACGCACACACACACACACACACACCACACACACACACACCACCACACACACACCGCACACACACACACACACACACACACACACACACACACACACACACGCACACACGCACACACACACACGCACACACACACACACACACACACACGCACACACGCACACGCACACACACACAACACGCACACGCACACACACACACACACAAAACCCACACACACACACGCAACACACACGCAAAATACGCACACACATGCACAAACTCACAGAACCACACACACATGTATACTTTAAGCCAATCTCATATCCACCTTTGGCATTCACATTTGTCCATGTGCACTTTTGCCCTGCAGTACACATTGTTTGCGCGCTTGTTGGTGCTATGTTGGTTTCAAATAAAAGCCGCACGATGGCGCAAATATGAGGAAGGGCTTCCCCTGGTTATTCGGAATGCTCAACGTTCTGATCCGCTTTGGCTGAGCCGCAATTCGCATGCCCCATGGGTTGGACACACGATGATGTGTCTAAGGGGCTTAGTTCTCAAAAGTTTGTTGCGATACATAAACTTGGAACAGGTTGGCTGAGTCTCTTTGTGGTTGTGAGAAAGGACCTGGATAGATGTGTCACGAGCTGTTTCGGGCTCAAGGCACTCGTTGCACATGAGCTGCAAAGCTAGGAGACTGGCATAAAATAACTGAAGGATGTAGGAAGTCATAGTTGGTTTTGATTTGTTCAATAGTAGATGTGATCATGTGTTGTCAGTTACAGAGCAGGACAACATCAGTCTTAGATTCTTATAGCAATGGCAAATGCTTATGCAAGGGCGTGAGCCACCCAGCAAGAGCAGGGACTCAGTGACATGAAAGTCCGGTATTTCCAACGACCTGAGAACTATTGGCAAGGCGAAACCTTCAACATGGCAAAGTACAAGCTGCTGCGCGATCGAGTTGCAGATTGGGGCACTGCCTCGTTAGGCCAAGGGGTGACAATTCAAGAACCCGACAGCATCCCTCGTGAGGAGCTCATCTCCGCTCTTCGCGTGGTACACACGGACCGGTTCCTTCGGCGCATTCGTGAGCGATATTTCAAGAGCCCTGAAGCGGCGATCGCTGAGTTCGAGGTGCCCTGTTCTGAGGCAGTTTTCGAGACGGAGCTTTTTGATTGTGTTTGCACTCTTGCCACTTGTCGAGATGCATTGAGCCCTTTGCGGTGCGGGTTTTCCATTGGCGGGGGGAACCATCATGCATGGCCCGGCGGTGGAGCAGGATATTGTATTGTGAACGATGTTGCAGTGGCCCTGGAGCTGTTGCTGGGGAAGGGCGAGATTCAGCGCGCGCTGGTCTTTGATCTAGATGTTCACCAGGGTGATGGAACCGCATTGTGCTTTCCACCAAGTTATGAGCTGGACGGATTTCCCGGGCGGTCATTCGTGTGGAACTTTGAGACGAATCAGTATGACGAGAGACGTCCACGACAAGGAAGCACTAGTTCCCAAGCCGGTACGAGCACCAAAGCAATGCCACGTGGATCAGAGGCTATACTCCGGAGGAGGGATCATCCAGAGGTGACTACTGTGAGCCTTCACCAACAAAGTCTGTTTCCGTTTGTGAAGTATCCCTCGACTCATGACGTCGGACTTCCCGATGGTATGGAGGATGGCCCTTACCTTGCCAAAGTGCAAGCTTCACTGGCGGAGTATGTGGATGTGGAGCACCGTCGTTCGCGGTTCGACCTTTGCATCTATGTTGCAGGTGCAGACCCATGGGAGCATGACACTCTTGGTGGTCTTTCAATCACGAAAGGCGGTCTTCGAAAGCGGGATGAGCTCGTGTTTCGTTTTTGCCAAGACAGGCAGATACCTGTAGCTGTAGTTCTTGCTGGTGGTTATGCAGAAGATGTCGCGGACGTTGCGGATATTCATGCCGGAACGTTTGAGACGATGTGTGCATGTTTTCTTCCTCTGGAAAACGATAAGGATGTATCCGCTTCGCTTCCTGTGCCGAGGAATCTTGGGTTCTGCAACTGAGCATGCTTTCGACACCACAGGCTCAAGTGCCTCAAGAGTCAGCATTTGTTGTACAATCATGTTGTTCTACCCTCGCTAGTTGAAATGTTGGAGGTTCCAACACACTTGGGTTTGCATTGCGCCGGAGATGTCGTGTCATTGTACCAGTTGTTGTCTACATTATGTTATTTTTTGTGTTTTAGCAATAGTTCCTTTGGGGCACATGATGGGCTCTTGGATGGGTATGTAGTGCTGTATTGGTGTGTGCTGGAACGATGATGTGATTTACCATGCCCAGACCCTCGCTGTTTGAGGTTCCCATCACTGGCGCACATTGCGCCGAAGATGTTTTGGTCATTGCAGTATGTCGGGTTGTTGGCTTCACACCCAGCAAGCACTATGCTTGCATGTATACTATGCATCCTAAGGCCCCAAGGCAGCTTGGCTGTACATCGGCTCAAGTGATTTAGTCGAGTTCAAGCAGCATGCCCTTGTACCGGAGCACGAGGTTGTAGCCATACCTTTCCTGGAGCACCATTAAACTCTGAAGACTATACTGTTTATGATTGTGAAACACTATTATATTGGTTCGTCCTTGCACATGGTGATGCTTGGGGGTGGCCCCAAGATCGGCGCGACTCTTGCCTCGCAGCATGCTGATCTCGCGGGGCTGGAGCGGGTCCACGCCAGACGCTTTCAGGAGAAGAATGCCGAAGCTGTTTCGCATCGCTGCGAACAGCACAGGGATGAGCAGGGCTCATAATATAGAGTGCCCATGTTGCGCGGCTTCCTGGCTTGCAGTACTTTCACCAAAAGACGTCATGCAGACACACAGTGGTCTGTAAGTGGTCACATTGCTTTCGCGTTACTTTGAGTCATTGCATGGGCAGCCTCTTGACGACTGCTTGGTGCGCATTCTTGTACTTGTGTCCCAGCACCTTCAATGATTTGGGTGACGCTCTGCAGCGAAAGGAGCCGATGGCGAAAGAGCCCTAGCGGAATAGCCTGGAAGAGAGGCATGTGGGATCCAAAGCAGAGCGCCTCCAGAGTTGGTTGAAAAAGGGTTGGCAAGTGCAGGCAACTTCTGAGCCAGATTGGCCAACACGCACAAATCCTGGCAAACGAGTTGCATGTGGAGATGTGTGTGCCTCCTGTTGAAGCAGTGGAAGGAGCAGCGGACGAAGTTGTGGATGAAGCTGTGGATGCAGAAGGCCAGGAAGGCCATCCAAACCTGGAAAAACAGCCTGCTTTCTAGCCGGGAGTCCTATGTCAAGCTTTTAGAGCAGGAAGTTGAGGAAGCAGACAGTGCGAGTTTGCCGACGATTCTGCGGCGTGGCCTTGTCTCCTCCGCGTGGCAAGGGCCGCCCTGTCGCATCCAAGAACTTGCAGGCTTGACTTTGGATCAGTTAGATTTGACGGACCCACTAGAACAACTGTGCTTATTGCGCACTGGGAGCAAGATTCATGCAACCCACGCTGCCGCCCCCGCAAGGCCAAGAGCCCGTGCGTCATGTCTGCTTGGCTTGTGCCAGGAAGAGAGGTGGAGCTGCTCTTCCGACCTCGACCTCGGTGTGTCATTTTCGATGCTTGCAGTTGAATTGGCAGAAATTCGAGAAGCTTCTTGCAAAGAACGGCTCAGTGGCTTGGCACTGGCTGCAGTTGCAGGTCAAATGTGCCAATGCCAATCCACACGTCGCATCCAGCGCGCAGCTTGAAAATAGCAATCAGAGCCATGTTGCTGCTGTGGCTGAGCAAGATGAGCATAGTGCGTCAGGGAGGGAAAGAAGCGGCGCAGTTGCAACCAAGACATTTCTGAGGGATTGCAAAGGCTGCCGTTCTGGCAGGTCAAGAGGCAGTGCACCTTGTGCAGCAAGTCTGCCATGGCAAGAGGTGTCCTCGTGGATTTTTTGGTATGATTGTAAGAGCTGCAATCCAAGCCCTCATGGCAACGTTCAGAAAGGGCGGAAGAGAAAAACAGGGATATGCAGGGATGATACAGGCAGAAGAGCTCGGCAAGCCGATTTCCGACCAGCCAGTTGGCCTTGCCTGTTCTGCAAAGGCTGCGCGGCTCATGCAGAAGGCCATCCAAACATGGCAGAACCAAGCGTCCGAGCACCTGGAAGCGTACATGGAGTCTTTGGAGCAAGAGATGCAAAAGGCCGACGGAGCTGAGAACTCGGCCAAGCAGCGCATGGTCCTGCGCTGGGCCGTTGCTGCTCTTTCCCCGCCACGGTGCCATTTGAGTGATGGATGCGAAGGCAAGATGCCGGTATCCAACACATCCAACGACCAGTCGACGCCCGGCCTTAAGTTGTGGTTTGCCGGGATCGAGAGGACCTGGCAGATTGGCGCCTTGCGCCCATGCGATGCTTGCAGTCACTGCTCCAAATATTTCAGGAACTCGCCGCGAAAGCATGATCGTGTGCAAGAAGCAAGGGGCTCGGCTAGAAGCTAGGTGTGCGAGCACCATGCTGGCCAAAGCAGGAGCAACCATATCAGCATCAAAAGGAGCCGGACATGCCGTCATTGTCAAACGTAAGTCTTCAGGATCATGTCCCCATGGCAAGGCAAGATGACGCTGCGCTCAATGCACTTGCTACATGGGAAACCGAAGGAACGCTGCAGGCTGTGCAGCGCTGGCCGGCATGGCCACCTGCCAACAGCGCCATGTCCACATGGCAAGCGGTCGCACAGGTGCTTGCAACGCAGTCCCTGCCACGGAAAGGTGGAGGAATGCATGGTCGGCTGAAGCAAATCTGCCGACAATGCAGTGCATGCCCACACGAGAAGCTTAAACTTATTAAACATTTTTGCAAACAGTGCAAAGCATGTCCACACAGAATAGGAACGCACAGTTGCGTGCGTGCAACCCTTGCCCCATGGCAAGCTGAAGCAAAACTGCAAGCAGTGCATCGCACGCCCACATGGCAAGCTGAGGAAACACTGCGAGCAATAGCAGCGCTTGCTCACATGGCAAGCTAATTCCGGCTGTGCCCTCACGGCAACCTTAAGCCAGACTGTCTTCAGTGCAGCGCATGCCCGCATGGGATTTTGTGCAGCTCGACTTCTCACTCAGCAGGTGCCTTGAGCCCCTAGCGAATATGGGGTTTCTGATCCAACTGCCTTCGTTGGAATTATTGGAATTACACCAGGAGTGCAACGCTATTTGCCTGAGCTTGCAAGCGTGTGGAGGGTTGGCAAATGTAGAGGTCTTTGCAAGAGCAGAGCCACAGGTTGGAAACACATGCTGCAGCGGCGGGTGTTGGCGTTGTTGAGCATTGCAGAACCCTTTTTTGGGATGTCCTTATTCAAACAAGACCAAAGTCGATTTCGAGTGGAGGCTGCCCAACTGAGAGGAAATACGCAGGCAATTCTGGACACGCCACTGACCCAAGCATTGGTTTTCAGCTTTGATTTGCAGACCCTAAACTCAGAAATTGATCGTCTTGACTCGGGAGCCTGGTCGGACGAGTATAGCATCTTCAAGTGATCTTGTGCAAAGGAGTTTGTTCCCGCATTACCTTGATGTACGAACTTGCCGATGCCGCATGTGTCCTAAGCGGCCTTCTACAGAAGAAATGGCCACCGGTATGAATCTGCGCACCTCAACTGAGCGGGGGAGTCTGTGCTTTGTTTCACACCTGGAACCCTCGAGCTTGCCAGAAGCCTACAATTGACGGTGCACGCAAGGCAAAACTGCCTCGCACGTTCATTGCAGATGCGCTTGTGTGCTTCAAGGGTACAAATATAAGGACCCCTGTCGTGATTTTCCAAGACCGTTCGGCAAGACCAGTGAACTTGAACAGCAATCTCAACTGAGGACATTCGGAAAGAACTGAACCAGCAAGACAGACTCTTCACGAAATAGGTTCCATATTCACAACGGTTTCGCACAACTGTAAGTCACCACAGTATTGTTGTGGGTACCCCAAAGAGTCTTTCCGGATCAACTGGTCACAAGAACTGGTCACAAGCTGCTTCACGAACAAATGCTCGAGCTCTTTTCCTGACGACAGTGTTAGACCGAGCACAAAGAGTGCGCTCGCAGATAGCTTCACCCGCAAGCTTTCGCCATGATTGCGCTCTTCGCTTTGACTCTTTGCCTGGCTGGGGCTGATGAGATGATTCCAGAGGCCCTTGACGCGGATGATCAGTGTGCTTCACCTGGCTGCGCAGTGAATGCTCTTCAGCTTCACGTGAAGGGTGCCCCGCCCAGCGAGCTGAGCGAGCTGTCCCTGAAGGCTTCGCAGGAATGGCACAGCGGCTACTACGGCCACGCGCCCCGCGCAGACATCTCGGCGTCCAACTACAAGGGCCTCATGGCCAACATCACCGTTCAGCAGAAGGCGATCATGGCGCTTTGGAACAGAAGCGTGAAACTCGAAGGAGAAGTTCAGGTGTTGGTGTGGCGGGTCCAGAACGATTCAGGACTCAAGGTCCAGGAGTACGTTGCGCTGGACCAGGAAGCTGAGATGTCCACTCGAGAGATTTCCCAAGGGCAACAGCCAAGAGAAGAACACGTGAAGAAGTGGATCAGATACTTGCCAGAATTCTCCCATACTTGTGGTGTCCTGAAATGCCTTTGCTCGTGTCTCCCGGGACTTTGAACTTGTTCTGGGCAGCTTGATTTGGTATGGGACAGGACTGCTGACAGTCGTATGTGAACATGCAGTCTTTAAGGTACCAGGTACTCCAACGACCGCGAAACTCGTTTACATTGTTCGAGTTGTAAAGTCGGTGCTCCAGCTTTGGCAACCAGCCCCTGCGCGCTCGACGATGGCTACAGCAGTAGCTGCACTCTGTTGCATCCCATAATTTTCGCCTTGTAGCTTGCAGAACGCATCCCAAGACATGATTAGCAAACTGGACAGACCAGATCCCAAGTGGCTTTTTCCAGTCCATGGCTGCCGAACCTATTCTTCGGCGCCATGAACTGGAAGCTCGAACCCACGGGCTCAGATCCCAGAACTAGCCGCTGACATGGAATACCATGTCCGAATGAAGCCAGGACAAGCCAAGTGGAATTTGATGGATCCTAGTTGAATGCGATTTCTGCTCTGTCAATTTGGAGATCATTGTGGTTGCTAGCAGGTTGATGGGATACTGCGCAAAATGGCTGGAATTGATTCGAATTTAGAACACAATTGAGATCCTGGGATTTTCTTGGTTCATTGCCTGATGAAAGTATCTAGTTAGGTTGGACCTACCCATTTCTAAGCTTGCGATGGCCTGCGTTATCAAGTTATGGTCGCAGATGTTACGGCTGAATTTAAGCATGTAAGCCACGGCTGGCTTCTTTTTAAGTTATGTCATGTAGCTTATCGAATGACAGACCTCAACATGTTTGTCTATACAGGTGTTTGAACATGTTGCGTTCTGTTTCATATTGCCACTCCGGCCTTCTGACATGTTTTGGCGCTGTCTGAGGCGCATACATGGACGTCAGACTTTGCTTTGGCCTTGCCATGGTGTACACATTGTTTTAGCAAAAGCAAACGGGACCACTACATGAGTCAACATTGTGGATAGCTGAATCCTTAGTGGCCTGTACCGGGATGTGTGTATTGAACAGGTAATGTAATGCCAACAACCATGTGTTCAGCCATACACCCACATTGCAGCCCAACACTAGTTGTTGCTTGTTGAAATCCTTAGATTAGAAGGGGGGGTACTTGCTATTGCCAGTACTACTAGGGGCCAGGGGTACTGTACTATTACTACTTCTTCGACTGTTTCAGGCTACATGGATCAGGAGATGGGGGCCGTCTTCAGGAAGTTGAACTCGAACGGCAAACTCGTGGCTGCCTCCGGAACACTGATGAGCAAGAATCCGGTTCCATTGAAGCTGCAGAATCAGAAGCGCCTTGCTGCATTTGTCCGCATGTAATGTGTTTTGTGTTTTGCTAGCTTCCGCCGCAATTCTGGCGACGGCCTTTTCATGTATGAACATGATGGTCTGGACCCAGATTTGAGCGATGTTGCCATTCTACTTTTGCGCAGCAAGACAGGATAGACTACAATGAGTGGGGAATGAGTGGGGGTTATCCCAACATTGGCACAGGTTTCGATTCATGGCTTTGTCTGAGTCAGCCGGTCAGGCAGACAGAGGTGGAGGCTCTGGCTCAGATGGATCCGAATATTACCATGCCGGGGGATCACATTGGCATCGGCGATGAGCTTTGGAGGAGCTTGGCCCAGTGCTCATGGCTGACATGGCTTTGGTTGACCCAGTGGGTTACTGGCAAGCGACCAGCCTGGGCCACGTGCTCAACCTTGGTGTCAACAAATCCACACAGAACCCGTGGGCCCAAAAGGTTCTTCTAAGAGCGATGGGGCCCAACCCCTTGTGAAGGGTTTAAACCACTTTTGTTATAGACCTGGTTTCGGAGTCCCGGGGACTGGGGGCTGGTTGTTTAGGCAACTTCTGCCCTGAGGAGCGTTTCTGAGACCGTCACCAATATCCATACAGCCCAAAAGTGGCTCGGCGGTCTGGAGCTCTTGGGGCAGACAGCTTACGGTTGCGCCAGAACCGCTCTAGTCACCCTCCCTCAATTCTTCAACTTTGGCCTGTGGGGTTGTACCAGTCCGGTTGCGTGCGGATATTTGTGCGCATGCTGTGACGGTTTGCACATGTATTGCGACGGCTGACAAAGACTTAGGTCAGCCGACAACCTTGAGGACCACATCCAGAAGATCAATAAGATGATTGTTGACTTCAATGAAGGCAAGCTCATTCCGAATGAGGACTCTGGTATTGGTGAACATTCCTGAGTGAGCCGTCAACATCTTGCAGTGAACTGCAGTTTTCCCTCTGCCACCGCTGAGAATCGAAGCCAGAGTGACCAACCAAACCAGGATAGCCTATTGTCAGGCATTCCCGGAAGATTGTGAGAGTGGTCTCAGGCTACAGCGAGCATAGTTTGCGGAGGCAAAAAGAAGAAGACGAAGAAGCCGTAGATGTCACTTAAAGGGACAGGGTGCTTGGAAAGGGGTCAATAACCCTGGTTATAGCCTACTTGCAGAAGCTATAAGCCAAGAGAGTGGGTCAACCATGGTTAGCAACTACCAACTTGCTAGGTACCTGTCCCTTCAAGCAAGACAGCTCAAATTTAACCTTTGAGGCGCAGGGCGGTTGCTGCAGTCGCTACAAAGAGCTGTGCATGTCTTAAACCTCCTCTCGTCGCTTGCGCATGTACGTGTGAGTGCCACATGCATGTTTAGTTGTGCTCGCTGCCAACACGTTTTGGCTGGTGCGTGCCTTGGTAATTGCGAAGAGTGTGTGCACATTCATTTGCATGCAATGGAGGAGCTTTCAAGGTCATCCATTCTACCCAAAGTTCCGTGCACAGTTTAGTCCTTGGGTCGCCACTTCACTGATGCTTCGGCAAGGTCCGGCAAGGTATTGAGCCAGCAGTGTGTCTGTTTAACCTTGGCCCTCGCCTGTTTGGGTTCCCTCTAGTCTTGCTCAAGGAGGTTCGATAGGCACTCTTTTGCGATCCCTCGCCAAAGCGCGATACAGGGCAATGTTGCTTTCTATTCCTTCGTTGGTGTAGATGCTTTTGGTACCGAAGGCACTTGCCAGAGCATGTCTCGGAACATCAAGGCACTAGATGCTTGGGTAGAAAGACCTGTAGCATTGGAGCATGCTGAGCGGATCCAGCATCACGCCAGGCGTTTTCAAGAAAAGGACGCCCCAGTTGTTCTGCGCCGCTATGAGCAGCGACGGGGGCACATGAGCAAAGCAGAGATGGACAGGCATGCCTTTCACGTGGCTGCCTGGCTTGTAGCTCTCTCACCAGATGCGGCCTTGCGGACGCACGGTGGCCTGTCGGTGGTCTCATTGCTCTCGCAATACTTGGAGTCGCTGCAGGATGGGCGTTTGGGCGACCGTTTGGCGGGGATGCTGCCACTGGTCATCAGGCATGTCGAAAGTTCATTGGGAGACGACCCGCAGAAACAGCAGCTCCTGATGCAGATTGGCCAACACATGCCAAGAGCGGCAAAAGTGATGCGTTTGGATAGCCATGTGCCTTGCAATGGCGAGAGAGTGTGCCGCCAGGATTGCTTGGAAGACAACCCGCAGGGAGGGAAAGTGCAGAGGCTGGTTTCTCGGGATATTGACATTCCCACTGTGGTGAACGAAACGCGTTCAGAGAGTCTGCTCAATGCTGTACCTCCTGTTGATGGGTGTGCCGAGCTGCAACCTCAGTCCAAAGCAGTGCGGCTGATGCAGAAGTCCATCCAGACCTGGAAGAACACGCCACTCGAGAGCCGGGAGTCCTATGTCGAGCTGCTGGAGCAAGCAGTTGAGGACGCAGACAGTGCGAATTTGCCGCAGATCCTGCGGCGGGCCGTAGCTGCCTTATCTCCGCCGCGTGGCAAGGCTGAGGGCGAATCACAAGGCAACGACCTGCTTCAGACCGAGCTATCAGCATGCAGAGACCTGCAGGCCAGATTGCGCAAAATCGTGCTTTGGTGCCTGGATCAGTTGGACTTGACGGACCCTCTTCTGGCCCCATCGCTGGACTGCTTGCAGGCGCATTTGCAGAAATTCCAGGAGCTGCTTGAGAGCAACAGGTTAGTGGCTTGCAAGAAGCACTGGCTTCGCTTGCAGGCCAGGTGTCAGCCGCATTTGCCTTGTGCTGCGAACTTTGACTGCAAAGCGCAAGCTGATTCTACGTCAGCGAGAGACAGGCAGCGTGACATGAAAGCCTGTGAGCATGGCAGCAAGAAGCGGAACCGCCGAATCTGTGCTTGCCCTCACGGCAAGGAGAAGCAAAGCTGTGAGCAATGCCATGCTTGCCCACATGGTAGGTTAAAGCATAAATGCCCGCTTTGCACAGCATGTCCCCATGGTAAAATGAAACACAATTGCACGCAGTGCGTAGCATGTCCGCACGGAATGATCAAGCATAGTTGCAAGCAGTGCAAGGCATGCCCACATGGAAAAGTAAAGCGCAATTGCGCTCAGTGCAACCCATGTCAACATGGGAATCTAAAACGAAACTGTGAACAGTGCCACGCGTGTGCACATGGCAAGGCGAAGCATCTTTGCGTGCATTGCAGCAGAAGTGCTTGCCCACATGGCAGGTTGAAGCAAAGCTGCGTGCAATGCAGTGCCTGTCCACACGGCAAGCTCAGGGGTAATTGCAAGCAGTGCAACTCGTGCCAGCATGGCAAAGTAAAACATCATTGTCCGCAGTGCTCAGCATGTCCCCATGGCAAACTAAAGTACGACTGCATCAAGTGCAGTGCATGCCCGCATGGGATTCTAAGGAGAAAGGCAAAGAAGAATTGCCGAGATTGCGCTCAAGCCAGGAAAGGATAAATCAATTGTGTGCAGACAGCTGTGAGTGTCAGTGCTTGTCGGTTGCTTTTTGTGTTTCTGGTGGTGTTAGTGTGTTTGTTTGCGTTTTGTGGTTGTGGTTGTGGTTGTGTTTTTTTTTGTGTTTGTGTGTGT
The DNA here is from genome assembly GCA_963377175.1 of Effrenium voratum. Taxonomy (NCBI): domain Eukaryota; class Dinophyceae; order Suessiales; family Symbiodiniaceae; genus Effrenium; species Effrenium voratum. The sequence goes on from CAUJNA010003618.1 coordinate 63,252, forward strand.
GTGTGTGTGTGTGTGTGTGTGTGTGTGTGTGTGTGTGTGTGTGTGTGTGTGTGTGTGTGTGTGTGTGTGTGTGTGTGTGTGTGTGTGTGTGTGTGTGTGTGTGTGTGTGTGTGTGTGTGTGTGTGTGTGTGTGTGTGTGTGTGTGTGTGTGTGTGTGTGTGTGTGTGTGTGTGTGTGTGTGTGTGTGTGTGTGTGTGTGTTTGTGTTTGTGCTTGTATTGTGGTTGTGGTTGTGGTTGTGTTGTGTGGTTGCGTTTTGGTGTTGTGTTTTGGTGTTGTGTTTTGGTGTTGTGTTTTGGTGTTGTGTTTTGGTGTTGTGTTTTGGTGTTGTGTTTTGGTGTTGTGTTGGTGTTTGGTGTGTGTGTGTGTGTCGTGTTTGTGTTTGTGGTTCTGTTTGTGCTTGTGTCTAGCATTTCAAGCCATGTCCCAGAAGCATGGCCTCTTGCCCATTCGTTTTATTAGTGTTATTTGCCTGTTGTCCAAGGACTTCGGCAAAGATGCTCTTCAAATTGTTGCAGAAGTGCAGCAGTTTGGAAGCTTTGGGAAACAGACCAAACAAGGGCCACATGTATTTGTGAGGTGTTTTCTCACTGGCACAGCTGGGTTGAAAAGGAAACCCCGCGCCTTTTCGTTATGTAGGGGCCTGTCCCGTAACTTTCTTTGCAGGCCCTGAACTCGTAACCCGATGCTGCGGAAAACCCGATACCTGCAAAAGTGTTGTCGCAACCAAGATTGCAAAATCATCAATTTGCAGGGCCCAAACCGATACGCAAACCGATGCCCAACCGATACCCAACCGATACCCAACCGATACCCAACTCATTAGCGCCCGGAGCTGCTAAAATGTACATTGTGTACCACATTTGTACTGAAACGTTGCGATTTGCCAGCCGGAGCTGCCAAAATGAACTTCGTACACTTGTACTCAAAAGTTGCAACTACACTTGTAGTAAAAAGTTGCAACTTTCCAGCTAGAGCAGCCAAAATGCACCCTGTGTACTACACTTGCACTGAAAAGTCACGACGCGATACTGGGGGGTTGTCCACGGAGTTTTTTCCCCAGCCCTACTGGCAACTCAGCAGAACTCTGGTTGGATTTCAAGTAACAGCAACTAAATTCCTGTAGGTGAGTGATTTGTTCCAGTGGGTTGATGTCCATTCAAACACAGTGCAAGGAAACCAGCAAATGCGTGCATAGTACATGTTGCTGGGAGGGGTCCCATTTTGCTCTTTTTCGAGTGAATGCCACTCGAGCCAATGTTGGGGTTGGATGATACCTTTCCACGTCTGACAATCATGCTTGTCTCCTTGAGTTGAAAGATTCCTTGTTCTTGATGCTTGTTTTTTCATGCTGTTTGCCGCAGAAATTAGTGCTTGCTGGCTCAAAGCGACAGTCCGCACAGCAGTTCAGTCCGCACCCTGTCGGCCTCTGAGAGGGCAGAGCGCTTAGTTTGGCTTGTGTGGATATTCTTCACATGCTGACGGGACAAACTGTTGAATACACGATCAACATTTGCCCAACCGACAACATCACAGTTGAACTAGCAGACTCTGATTTTGCAGGTCAACATATCACCATGCTACTCTGAGCTAAGTCGTGACCACTGGATGCAGACATGCCAATATGTTTCTATTTCCACCACCTTTTCCTCCTCTAGTCTTGCTCAAGGAGGTTCGATAGGCACTCTTTTGCGATCCCTCGCCAAAGCGCGATACAGGGCAATGTTGCTTTCTATTCCTTCGTTGGTGTAGATGCTTTTGGCACCGAAGGCACTTGCCAGAGCATGTCTCGGAACATCAAGGCACTAGATGCTTGGGTAGAAAGACCTGTAGCATTGGAGCATGCTGAGCGGATCCAGCATCACGCCAGGCGTTTTCAAGAAAAGGACGCCTCAGTTGTTCTGCGCCGCTATGAGCAGCGACGGGGGCACATGAGCAAAGCAGAGATGGACAGGCATGCCTTTCACGTGGCTGCCTGGCTTGTAGCTCTCTCACCAGATGCGGCCTTGCGGACGCACGGTGGCCTGTCGGTGGTCTCATTGCTCTCGCAATACTTGGAGTCGTTGCAGGATGGGCGTTTGGGCGACCGTTTGGCGGGGATGCTGCCACTGGTCATCAGGCATGTCGAAAGTTCATTGGGAGACGACCCGCAGAAACAGCAGCTCCTGATGCAGATTGGCCAACACATGCCAAGAGCGGCAAAAGTGATGCGTTTGGATAGCCATGTGCCTTGCAAACCCGCAGGGAGGGAAAGTGCAGAGGCTGGTTTCTCGGGATATTGACATTCCCACTGTGGTGAACGAAACGCGTTCAGAGAGTCTGCTCAATGCTGTACCTCCTGTTGATGGGTGTGCCGAGCTGCACCCTCAGTCCAAAGCAGTGCGGCTGATGCAGAAGTCCATCCAGACCTGGAAGAACACTCCACTCGAGAGCCGGGAGTCCTATGTCGAGCTGCTGGAGCAAGCAGTTGAGGACGCAGACAGTGCGAATTTGCCGCAGATCCTGCGGCGGGCCGTAGCTGCCTTATCTCCGCCGCGTGGCAAGGCTGAGGGCGAATCACAAGGCAACGACCTGCTTCAGACCGAGCTATCAGCATGCAGAGACCTGCAGGCCAGATTGCGCAAAATCGTGCTTTGGTGCCTGGATCAGTTGGACTTGACGGACCCTCTTCTGGCCCCATCGCTGGACTGCTTGCAGGCGCATTTGCAGAAATTCCAGGAGCTGCTTGAGAGCAACAGGTTAGTGGCTTGCAAGAAGCACTGGCTTCGCTTGCAGGCCAGGTGTCAGCCGCATTTGCCTTGTGCTGCGAACTTTGACTGCAAAGCGCAAGCTGATTCTACGTCAGCGAGAGACAGGCAGCGTGACATGAAAGCCTGTCAGCATGGCAGCAAGAAGCGGAACCGCCGAATCTGTGCTTGCCCTCACGGCAAGGAGAAGCAAACCTGTGAGCAATGCCATGCTTGCCCACATGGTAGGTTAAAGCATAAATGCCCGCTTTGCACAGCATGTCCCCATGGTAAAATGAAACACAGTTGCACGCAGTGCGTAGCATGTCCGCACGGAATGATCAAGCATAGTTGCAAGCAGTGCAAGGCATGCCCACATGGAAAAGTAAAGCGTAATTGCGCTCAGTGCAACCCATGTCAACATGGGAATCTAAAACGAAACTGTGAACAGTGCCACGCGTGTGCACATGGCAAGGCGAAGCATCTTTGCTTGCATTGCAACGGAAGGGCGCCGTGCCCACATGGCAAGTTGAAGCAAAGCTGCGTGCAATGCAGTGCCTGTCCACACGGCAAGCTGAGGCGGAATTGCAAGCAGTGCAACTCGTGCCAGCATGGCAAAGTAAAACATCATTGCCCACAGTGCTCAGCATGTCCCCATGGCAAACTAAAGTATAACTGCATCAAGTGCAGTGCATGCCCGCATGGGATTCTAAGGAGAAAGGCAAAGAAGAATTGCCGAGATTGCGCTCAAGCCAGGAAAGGATAAATCAATTGTGTGCAGACAGCTGTGAGTGTCAGTGCTTGTCGGTTGCTTTTTGTGTTTCTGGTGGTGTTAGTGTGTTTGTTTGCGTTTTGTGGTTGTTCTTTGTGTTTGTGGTTGTGTGTGTGTGTGTGTGCTTGTATTGTGGTTGTGGTTGTGTTGTGTGGTTGCGTTTTGGTGTTGCGTTTTGGTGTTGTGTTTTGGTGTTGTGTTGGTGTTTGGTGTGTGTGTGTGTGGGTGCGTGCGTGCGTGCGTGCGTGGGTGGGTGGGTGGGTGGGTGGGTGGGTGGGTGGTTGGGTGCGTGGGTGGGTGTGTGTGTGTGTGTGATCCGTGTGTGATTGTTTCAGCATGTGTAGTTGTCGCATTTGTGCATGTGCTCAAAGAAATACTTGCTGGGCTCGATGTGCATTGCATTCGGACTTGGGCCGATGTAGGCTGTAGGCTATGTCCAGTCTTGAATTCTCCGCACATGAACAGTTTCAGGCATGCTCAAGCAGCTTAAGATTGCAGGGCAAATCCGAGCATTTTAGGCATGTCCCAGAAGCATGGCCTCTTGCCCGTTCGTTATATCAGTGTTATTTGCCTGTTGTCCAAGGACTTGCAGGTGACAATCAGAGCGGCAATCGGCAAAGATGTTCTTCAAATGCTGCAGAAGTGCTGCAGTTTGGAAGCTCGGGAGACAGACCAAACAAGGGCCACATCTATTTGAGGTGTTTTCTCACTGGCGCAACTGGCTGCTCAGCAGAACTCTGTTTGGGTTTCAAGCAGCAGTCCTTCTCAGTATGGACAATACCTTCAGCAACTTTGGCAGCTATGAGTGCCAGGAACGACATGTTGTTGGGAGGGGTCTCGTTTTGCTTGTTTTCGAGTGAATACCACTCGAGTCAATGTTGGCGTTGGATGATACCTTCCACGTCTGACAATCATGCTTGCCTCCTTGAGTTGAACGATTCCTTGTTCTTGATGCTCGTTTCTTCATGATGTTTGCCGCAGAAATTAGTGCTTGCTGGCTCAAAGCGACAGTCCGCACAGCAGTTCAGTCCGCACCCTGCCGGCCTCTGAGAGGGCAGAGCCGTGCCAGTTGGGCGAGGGCTGGTGAAACTGTTGCCAACTTCGTTTGAGAACGAGGCTTGCAAAGCAAAAGTTTCGTGGAGTCCCTTGTGGTTCACGTATTGAACATGCTGGAGACTCCTTTTCAAACGTCACATACAACTATACATGCCCCAGTGTAATCAAACTCCTTTGCCTGGCGTAGACATTGTAGGCTTGCCCATTGCTGAGCAGGTGTTGCTGGCTTAGTTTGGCTTGTGCGGATATTCTTCACATGCTGGCGGGACAAACTGTTGAATACACGATCAACAGTTGCCCAAACGACAACATCACAGTTGAACTAGCAGACTCTGATGTTGCAGGTCAACATATCACCATTCTACTCTGAGTTAAGTCGTGTTGGCGCTTCCAACCACTGGATGCAGACATGCCAATATGTTTTTATTTCCACCTTTTCCAAGGGCCAGGGCCAAGTTGTTTCAGCTGAGCATGCTGTATCCAAACAAAAGTCGCTACAACCAAAAGCTTTGTGAGCATGGCATACTGCGGAACTTTCGCGTTTGCAGAGGCTTCCCTCGTGGCAAGGTCAAGAGACAGCGCAGTGCAGTGCCCACTGCAAGACGAAGCCCAACTGCCGGCAGGGCATTCCCCACGCCAGTCTGAAGCAAAACTCCTCTACATTGACATGGCAAAGCATGGCTGCATCAAGTTCAGCGCGTGCCTGAAGCACATCTGTTCACATCGCAGCGCATGCCAACGGAAAGGTCAAGACGAACTGTGCACAGGGCAGTTCTTGTCCGCATGGTGTTCTCAAGCGCAGGAAGCGATGCCCCGCACGTGCCGAAGCCAAGCTCGTACTGCCAATCCGCAAGGCAGTTTCAGAAGAAGTACCCTGCGGGCAGTTCAGCAAAATAGAGGACCCTTGCGGGCTTGGGGGTAGTGAGCATTGCTGGCTAAGGCCATGGGGAATACCTTGGCCACGGACACCATCCCGGTGCTGTGCACTATGGTAGATGTGCACAATCCGAGGGCGCAGGACCTGATGTGTAAACTACTCTTACGCTGGGTTGCCAAAATCAATCCTCGACCCCTAATGCTGCCTTGTTGTTGGAGTTTACCACCATGGATTGCGGATTAGGATTAGGGATCCCCCCTCCCCATCTTGAACAACCCAGCTTTGTTGGCACAATCAGCTGATCACGGTTTCGCTGCAAAGCTACAAACTAGCAGTTGGCAAGCGTGTTCATGTATACCTTCCCGTCGGTTGACTGCTCCAACGGTCCGCTGATTGGGACGAACATGTGCCTTGCATAGGATGTTGCTCTTGTTTGTGTTGTAGTTGATGTCATCCTTGTCGTTATCCGTTGCATGTCACAGCTAGCAGGACATGTTCTACTTCTGCAATGTGAGCAGCGGCGGTGCGGCGACCAAAGTCATCGGGCGCTCCCAGACTTTGAGCGTCGAGGCAGGGGCTGAGAAGTTGGAGTCACACCTGCAAGACAACCAGCAAACTTACATGGAGCTTCCCCCCAAGTCTGAGACAATAGGGGACTTGGTTTCTGCCTAATTGTTTGCCCTGATTAGTAAAGCCCCCTCCTTCAAGGTCGACAAGGTTTGGACAAGCCTCCAAAACTGAGGTTTTTTTGGAGGACCCGCAGTTTTTGTTTTCAGGCGGGCTTCTGTTAACGAAGGGGCCTGGCCTCCAAGGGGGGGTCCCCTTTGTGAGCTTGAACGCCTTGTCATTCAGACAAAGGTTAGCAGTTAGTTAGCAAGAAAAATATTATTGGGGGAAGCGCATGTTTTGGGAATACTTGGGGCTTAATAGCGGGTTAGTATGGGAGGATTTAAGCACAGATCAAGCGAGTACTAAAAGCTCCTGTCCTGGCAGGTGTCTTTGGCTTGGGGGCTGCGGGGGGGGTGGTGGTTGGGTAGGTTTTTGTTTGGCAAGCCTTGTTGGCCAATTCCCTTAGTATTGCTGGGAATCTGGGACACGAAAGGGGAAACCTTTAATCAGGGGGGTTTTCTAATCGTGCCTTGACATTGCCAAGCTTCAGCATCAGTACGCGTTGGCAAAGATCCATCTCCTGCCTAGCATTCTTCATAGAGCCTTGCCCGCTCAAGGTTGAACTCATGCATTTCAAGGATGAGCCATGCAAAGGTTGGGCTTTGTGTGTGTATGTGTTGCCACGCTGATTATTTTCTTCATCTTACATCGAGAAATTGTGCAAATGAAATGATGTGTGAGGCACATGTGGTGAATTGTCGCTTTGCGGGATGCTCTCTTGGGTGCTTTTTGAAACCAGGAGGAAGCAAAGTGGCGAAAGGCGTAGGCAGTCTCATTGCAAGGCGTAGGCAGTCACCCTTGGCAGGTCGGTATCACCACAGTCTTGACCTTCACGGTCTACGAGTGCCCAGAACCTGCGAATGCCTCAGCGAGAAAAGCACCATGTGAGGCACTGACAATATGACGTTATTTGTATACTACTTGATTTAAAGAGAAATTAAAGGGACAACTTGACAGTAATTGCTAGCATCACGTCAACTAACGGGGGTTAGTAACCCTGCTCCAACGTGATGCAGGGAGCCCACATCAAGATCCCCATGTGCTCTTGGGGAAACCATCAATTTTGTCCAGGGTTCATGTGCTGGCAAAGATTTGCTCAGTCAGCCCAGTGCTTTAGCACTCAAGCCAAAGTAACGACTCTAGCTTACTTCAACCTTGAGGCGCGTCACAGTCACATACTGTCACATACCACTTTCCATGTCTTCCGAAGACTGTGTGTACTTGCCGTGTTTGACATACGCTTTGCTTTGTTGCGGTTGGTTGCCTGTATTGAGGCTTTGCACACTCCAGTCAACTGTGTCTGTGAAAGTCGTTTTGTCTCAGACTGAGACTTCAGTAAAATGTTGGATGCTGGACGGCTACTCCTGCATTTGACACGTGGACGATGCTGACCAAGATGTTCTTGCTGCTGGTGAGTTTTATGTAGTGGCTCCCCATTGGACGGATTGTTGTCAGGCTCAGGTGGAGAGGAACGGATGTCGACAACCCGCAATCAGTACAATGCTTTCTCGAATCATTGGCGGTGGAGGATCCTCTGCAAGTGTCAGTACAACTCGCGGTCTGACCTTTGAGGTGTTTACCCCTGAGACCGCTCGTTGTTTGGGCCTGCTGCGGGTGCCTATCGAACGCCTTGCGGAGCGCTACTCCTCCGGCAACTTGGTCCAGAGCGCCGGAGGTTTTCTCGCCAATCCGCCAACGGCAATCGAATGTGACCTTCCTGGTTATTTGTTTTGCGGGGCGCTTGCAGCTTGGGCAATAATTCTTACTGAGTCCCTTGCAGAAAGGATTTTGACGGATTCTCAAAATCACTTTTGAGACATGGTGGTTTCTCTTTCGACCACGGTTGCGCTCAGATAATTTTGAGGATGTGACTTTAACGGACCCTGTCTTTGGTCAAACGCTGTGGCCCCCCACCACTAGCCCCCAACGGCAGTCAAAGGAGCAGTCAACTGCCCAGATGCCCCAAAGGAGGGGGTCACCTAACCAGTTGTTTTTGCCCTATGTGAGTCACGCAGAAACAAGCAGCATAATAAACCTACCGTTGCTGTTGTTGGTATGCCTAGCCGCTGTACGCTGCAGCTAGTGTGCAATCTTGCTTTTTGGGCAGACAACCGTGTGTGTGTGTGTGTGTGTGAGGAGCACCTGGACTGGACAAGTTTCTGAAAATGGCGGATCCCCTTTTGGTTGGTATTTAAATGGAAACAAAAAGACACGGACCATTTAAGGGGCCCCTTTGAAACAAACCCATGCCAAGGCATCTTCCAACAGTGGTTCAACTTGGACACCAAGACTGACCCACGCATGCCGGCGGGCGATCTGCAGTCCTTGGTGAGCGGCTTTGAGCAGGCGCTTGGAATTGGGGCTGCCCTGAACCAGGGTTGTTGGAAGGAAAAACCGGAGGCAAGGCATTTTAGGCACACCCCAAGCTGCATGCTTGGAAGCAGAGTGCAGCACTTCGGAGGCCTACGCCGACGCAGTCGGCGACGTGTACCAGCCACTTGCATTTAGGGAGGGCGGAAGTGGATGTAGTCAACGTCTCTGGGACGAGAATGTCCCATGCAGATCAACCGTGCAAAAGCAAGTGCGCGGCCAACGTAAGCTCTAAGAGCTTTGCACTGTTTGCGGTCCATGTTCATGCAAGATTCCTCAAAGTATTTGCATGTCAAATGCAAGCTGCATACCAGTGAACTGGATGTATCAGCTTGTCCGTAGTTAGTTGCACACCTGTCAACTGCTTGGTTTTGCTGCTCTCAGCAAATTGAAATCGTGGAGGAAGGCAAGTCAAGCCTTCCAAAAGAAAATGCGGCCAGAAAGTAGGGAATCTGTAGGCTTGCTAATTTCCAGTAGGCCTGCTTGCAGCCTTTTTCCGTCGGAGTTTGTGGCTTGCCAGGCACGTAACCGCCGCTGTGAGGCCGAAGATTTGCGTGTCCATCATCGGCACTGCTTTCGAGGCATGGGAGTCTGAGCATCAGTTCATTTGTTCAATACGTTTAAAGAAATATGCTTGAATCCGGAAGATTTCGGGCACCATCGGAGAGGACTCTCACACCCACACGCACACGCGGGCGCACATGCACACATGCTCACACATGCTCACACCTTCTCACACATGCTGACACATGCTGACACATGCACGCATAGGCACAGGGTTTGAACTTAGTGGGCTTCATTAGTCGCAAGCTTGCCGGGGGTGCCGCATCGGCCTACAAAATGATGAACAACTGCCGGGTCCGCGTTTTCTTTTTGCCGCAGCTTCCCCTGGCCACAACTCAAACTCTCAGATGCAGGTGCAGAGAGGCACACGACAGACGTGCTCCATTTTCGTTGGGGAGGATGTGAAGACGCAGGCAGAGCCCTTGCTTGCGGGTGTGGTTGGCGTTTTTCTCGGGAAGCGGCGTGGTTTTGTAGCTCAGACTTCCAACTTGAATGAAGTTTAGAAGTTTAGTCACTGGGCTTTGCTGAAGAAGGAGCTTGGTGTAGAGGACCTTAGATTGACTTGCTGCTGACGCTCCATGCCGCACGTGGGGTTTTCCCTTTGCGAGGCAGGGCCTGACCTGAAAGCACTGATTGCTTCACACAAGCAGCAGGCGGGGCACGGGCTGGAATGTGAACCATGAGGAACCCAGGAACCAGAGGGTCCCCTTGAGAGGGGGTCCAAGACAGGACCACTAAGCAAGAGCCGAGGTACTTCAGTTGCTTCTTTGGTTTGGACCATTTCCTCAGGGACCATTTCTTTGGTACTCGGAACGCCAGTGCCTTCTCCGGAGGCTGCCTACATCGACGCCTTGCATGAGGAGATCCGTCGTCCGGGAACTCGGACGACTCGTGTGAGGTCGGAAAAGTCACTGTTGCGACTCCTCTACCAACGCTAAATCTAAGGCAACAATGCTGCAGTATTTCTGCGTGTATGTCTGTGATGGTACCCTTTTTGGGTTTGAAAGGGACATCGATAGAGAACCTCCTATTTTGCGGGCTTCTTTGAGAACCTTGGCAAAGCTCAGCACGCCGTGAAGCGCCTCACGGAAGATTACAAGATTCTTGCAGGTTGCAGACCCACCTTTTGGCTCACTGAGCTTGGCTTGGAAACCCTTTGACGCCTTGGATAACATGGCAATATGCCTTCTGAAATGAAGAAACCCCCAAGATTTCCTTTTTCGAACCGCAAAAACGGGTTCCTCCGGATCTCGGCCCCTTTCCGAGGATTCAATGTGCCCAGCTACCGGCCTTTGGCTGCCAGCCAGGGAATGGAGGCCGGCTGACGGCTCGCTTCAGACCCCACTTTGTTCGTTTGGTCGGGCAGAATGTTTTAACAAACAGACCCTAGCCCCCACAGAGGAGCAACCACAGGCAAACTGGCCCAACCCTGGGGTTTTTTGAAAGCCACCGGATCTTTTGCAGACTTGTGTAAAGGAGACCAGTTAAGACACCCTGAAACCACCTGTACCAGCTGACTTTTAGAGGATCTTCTTGTTGAAGCAGGCGGTTTTTGGCTGTATCCAGTAGGTATCTTTGGGGGAATTCTTTGATGCTCCTTTCAACAACGTCTGATTCCGGGAGAACGGCTAGTGCTGGGCGCTGCGGCCAGGGAATGAGTGGCATGATGAGCAAGCCTCCGACGATGCCGATGCAGAATGTGGCCCCCGCCTGCGCTTACCGGCGTGCCGCTTATATATGACGCTGACAGGTTTTTGCTGTTTGGACAAGGGATGACATGCCTTCAGTTTTGACATTAAGGGGCATCAAGCATGGATGTCCTTGCCAGCCTTGGATACTGTCTTTTCATTCCCTGACTCGTTATATACTTTGTGTTGCAATTTGGCGGGATGGGTCCAAGTGGATCCAAGTTGCAGATTGACAGAGTGGCCAATTGGACCAAGTTGCCAAGTGGAGGTAGACTGTGCGGAAATAGCTTCTTTGGCTCAGCAGGTTTGGTTTGCGCTTTTTGCAGGCTGTCTTAGAGTTAAGTTTGTTTTGGGATATGCCGAGCTTTGCCCAAAGGGGCCGGCCAGCAGAAGCAGGTATTCCAAAGACCAGCCCCAAAATTCCTGGCAGACCGTAGGTGTGAGACGAGTCTCCAGTCTGTGTAGAATGTTGCATGGAATTGATCGTGCCTCTGTGTTTGTCAGCGCGCAATTGCCGCAAGCAACGCTTCAGCTTGAAAGTCGCAGACCTCTCAAGCGTGGGGGCCCAGGCCGCCAGGCCGCCAGGCCGCCAGGCCGCCACCCCACACGCCCCAACCCCACCCCACTATACCCCACTATACCCCACTATACCCCACTACACCCCACTCCACCGCAGGTTCCCTCAAAAACGGCCGCTTTTCGGCGCCGGCCAGGCTCCGGGCGGCTACGGCTTCAACCCCGTGTCCTCCAATCTGGCTCCGGCCTAGGCACTTCTGCGTCGCGTGGCGTCGGAAGTGGCGTACTCCAGGGAAGTAGGCAAGTACTGGCGGTGAAAGTAGGCAAGTACTGGTGGTGATGCACCCTCAAGGGGAACATGTGGGATGTGTCTACTTGCACCCAAGTGCGGGGCGGGGGGGGAGGCAGTTCAAAAGCTTTGAACGTCTGTCACATGAAAGGGAATGCACAAATCGAAATGGCATTGTCAGGAGGAGCTGTCGATCTGCAAGCCTTTGAAGAGGCCAGAAGCACAGTCAGCTTCGGTCAGAAGTCAGAAGCGGCCAGCTTGCTTATGGCATAGAGGCCAGAGTCGTCGTGCACGACCATTACAACAACTACATGTGATTTGCAAGTTCAAACAGTGAGCCACACCCCAGATCTTTTTCGATCGGGCAAGCCAGGGCTGTATTTGTTGGCACAGCGCCCCCTCGACGGTGCAAGCTGGCCAGGTACACTACCCAACATTTCCGCACGACCGGATCTCGATTCATACTTGCCGAGAAGGCATGATGGCAGAGAAGAGGGAAAAGAAACAAGGGTGCAGTCTCAGCGTGCTGTTGCTTGAATTGCTGCACTTCTGAAAGACACAAACAATCAGCATGTACGGAGCTACACGGTTTGCACTTTCTACAGTTGCTGACGTATTGATCAATCGCAAAGTAGGCCACTTCGATTAATGAGCTGCAATTGTCCGATTGGAATGTACTACGATGTGTTCAAAGTTGTCAACTCATCTCTGCCGTTGTCAAAAAGTGTGCTTTCTTGGGATGACTGGAGATGGTCATACACTCTTTAGTAGGAAACTTGGAGAACCCTCCTAATCGCTCCTAATGGTTGCTTGCGTGGGAACATGACAATGGCCCATGGCCACATGAGGAGTTTTGACCGTGGCACATGTGTGGTTTGCCAGAAGAAGGCAGCTTGGTTTTGATGACGATGAATTTTGAATCATTCAACATGGCCATTAGACCTTGCGCATCAACATACAGTTCTGCAAATGTCATTGCTAGAGATGGCTTGTACCAGAAGACCATCCTTTGATTATAGAGCTTTTGTATATCATACCGACTCGCGCATCAGCCAGTTGGGTCACAACATCCCAACCTGAGATGCAAAGCGCCATGAGGCGCTGGCAGCAAGCTGCACATGGCATACATTGTGGAGCGGATGTTTAAATGCCACATGTATGCAGATGCTTGCCAGGCCAGAAGACCATTCACAGTCTTGACCACTTGAACACATAATGCGAAGACACCCGCATGTCCAACGGAATAATTTTGAGCCTTGATTTCGGCTTGTGCATTTGACGTCCGGCCGAGGTTCGGTACGCGGACATGGAGCCCATATAATCCATATAAGACGTGTGAAGGCGGCTGTTCAGGCAATCGTCAGGCTGCGCCAAACATTCAAGACAAGCAAAATATCATGAGCTAGAGAGAGAAACGGAGAGGGAGAGAGCGAGAGAGATGGAGTGAACCGTGGCAGCTTCATGTCAGCAAGCAACAAAGGTGAGTCAAGCACAGAGAATCTCTCGCGTACACACAGATATCAGTCGACTAGTCGACTCTCGCAATGGGCGTGCCGCTTTCAACAGCATCTTGGCCCACCTGGTTGGAGGGTGCTGTCATGACCTCCTGGCAGCAAGCGGCAAACATGGTTGAAACAGTTGGGCCTGAGACCCTCCGAGGGGATGCCAAAGATGGTTTAACAGCGTATAACCAAGAAGGATGCGGGTGCATGCACCCATTCTTGCTTTGTGGCTTCAACATAGGCAATCCTCTCTTTGATGCGCAGCGATCTAGTGGGCATTATTCAGAGCCCAAGTCCTTGCTTTGGGTTAGGGGCCTAGTTCTTTTCGTGTAAAGTTTAGTTTCTGCTGCTCGGTTGAAGAGCCAGCCGCAGAATGTGAGAGTTCTTGGTGCGTGATGGAATATTTGTCCAGGAAGCTGACAGTTGTGAGTCACGTTTGAGACAGCTTGGCTGTGCGCCATTTGTTTTTTTGGGGTTTGGACCTGGACACGTTCTGATCGGGACTGCTTCTTGGTTGACCTGGCCTGGTTGCACTTTTTGCACTTTTACAGTGGAGAGGTTTGGAGCCCGTATCGCATCGCCCAATCAATTAGTGTATAGTGGCCAACCCAGTGTGGCAGTAGTCTGACACGCTGAATGCTTTTGTTGACGCAGGCTTGCGGGGTATGCACCTGCATTTGCAGCTTACATCTAGAGATTCCCAAATGTTCATGAACCAATTGTAGGATAAGCTCAGCATGCCGCAAGGCAACTCATGCAGATTGCAATCTGAAAGCTTGCTTGGCTTCCGCCAAGGCATGCGCATTGTTTCGGGCCTGTCACTTTTGGCTGCATTGGCCTAAATGCAGTGCCAACCGAGCTAGGCCCTTAATGCTCTGGGAAACTCTCCAGAGCTGATTAGTCACCCCTCAAACGCTTGCATGCGTTTGCCTGGCAGAATCTTACTTTGCTGATCAGAGGTGGCGCCTGATGCATACCCTCCCAAAATCAAGCATTGATCATGAAAGTAACCTCCTGGAGAACTGTTTTGCTCCATCCAGAAGCCTCTGTCAGCTTGCATGCTTACTTATAAATCCAAAATGGGGCGGACCTTAGGCTGTGCATGTCCTCGCCCATGAACAAAGGCCTGCTGCTGCACAGTGGGCGATCCGGATGGATGCGTAGAGCAGCCGGGGCGCCGAGTTGAGAAGGCGCCAGGCTCTTGATGTTGCCAGGAGTGGGGGGAAATTGAGCCAAGTTCGAGCAAATTCCTGAAGGAGGCGCAGAGGGTTGCTTTTCAACTCAGACCCCTATGAGCATTGTTTGTCTCATTCACAATGCATAGATATATCATAAAACCCCCGACCAGACAAATGCTTCCGGACGGCTTCTGTGTGCATGCCACGCTTCTTTGTGTCGCGTTGTAGTTGCTGCCTTTCTGCTACCATGTCTTTCCGTACTGATGCTGCATCAGGGTAAGCAATGATAGCCAGGCGTGGCTTGCGCACAGCTTGGGGTGGCATTCCTTGCATACCTTCAAGAATCTGCCACCAGCCACCAATCAAAATTCATCGGCTTGCAATGCATGTTCACCAAACTTGGAGTTTGGAGGCGGGGAGGTGCCAGCAATCTGATGGCGACCTCGCCTGGAGGAGGTAAAACAATCTCACCATGTAGGGCTTGTATTTGTGGATCCCGTGTCACAATGTCCGGGAAAAACACTCAAAAGTCAAAAGTAACATGGAACATGTTTCACCATTGTCCATTATTCTAACACTCGGGTGTGTGTCAAAATAATGGAATTTGCAAAATGCTTGTTTTCCCCGTGGTTTCACTTTGAAACCACCCGCATAAGGGTAGCCTCAAAAGACACCCACCGATTTACGCGGTGCTTGGTTTTGGCGTACTCGCTTTGGGCAGTAGCCCAGGCTGCGGACGGGCCGCGTGGTGGAGCAGCAGGCAGCTGCCGCCGGGATTGCCAGCATCGCAAGGCGGAAGGCGGACGGATGGGCCCAATGAATCAGATGGAGGGTTCACGAAACGGTGAGTCTACAATGGCGTGCCTGGGATCCACCGGGTTGACGCCAGAGGGGTCTTTCTGACCTGCCGTGTGACTCATTGACCTGACAGAGTTGGGAGCAGTCCCGGTTGTGCGACAAGTTGATAGGTCTCAACAGTTGGGGGTCTCAAAATTAAGGGAAACCCCTAAACCCTACCAAATGGGGACACTGATTTTGACAACCCTCCAGTTGGTTTGGGTGCCAAAATCCGCAGGGCTACCGTGCAACCCGAAGGTGCAGCGACGATCTCAATGGATGGCCGACGCAGTGCCGCTGCTGGTGCAGGCAGAGCTGGGCTCGGCTGTGCCAAACGCCCCAGCTTTGGGGGGGTCTCAAGACTAGGGAATCTCCAAAAATCCGCTTAACATAGGTTTGTCTGAAAATGAGGTTCATGGTTTTCTCTTGATTTCCGTTCAAAGCCGCCCAAAAGGGGATTCCCCTTAGAGACAAGCCCAGCCCAAGCTAGTGAGAGGCTTCCATGCTCCAGGACTGCCGTGAGAATGCTAGAGGCGTTTGGCCGAACATTGAGCCTGCGAGATTGGATGAAAAAGTCACCCTGTTGGCTTAAGTTTGTTTCAAGTAATTCCCATCTAGCTTGGGCGCCCGCGTCTATTCACGGGCCCTTTTGCCTTTCTGGTCGCCCGTATCCTTGTTGAAATGGATTCAAGGTCGCTCGCCTCCCGCCTCTCAGCTCCCTCGGCTCCCGGCCAGAAGCCAGGCGGTGACGCGTGGAGAGTCCATGGATTTGCGGGAGCCGCTCGGATATTTCAGAACTTGCTGCAACCATTTGGGTGGACCCTTTCGGTGACCTTTGTCAGCCCCATGATTGAGTCTGGATTCAACTAGTGACATGTCGGCCACGAACAAGGGGCAGATCGCCGCTTGCATTGAGCAGCTGACACTTTTGTTCAGATGTCTTATTCAGACGACTTTACCATAGAACTGCTGTCTCAGCCACATTGGCATTCTATGCCGACGACGAGTTTCACCTCGCCGAGGCATGCTGCACGAGCGTTGGCGAATCTGCCAATGTGCTGCCTGGCACGAGTTCAGATGAATGAGAAAGCTTGCGAATGCTCACCATGTCAAGAAGGTTGAGAAGGTTATGCTGCAGAAAGAGCACTGTTTCTAGGGGGTCATATGAGTCAGATACTGGGATTGCTTCTCTTCAACACACCCCAAATGGGGTCGACTTTGATACGGCAGAATGAATACTAGTACTAATAACTAATGCCAACAATAGTAGTAGCAATGTTGACAATTGTATTAAACGCAACGGTACTATGAATTAATGATAATGTTGATAATGTTGATAATGTTGATAATGATAATCGTAATAATAGTAATTATGCCAGTAATGATAATGGGAAGAACAAATTGATAGTGATAATAATAGTTATCATTTCAGCAATCATGATGTTGATGACAACACAAGATGATGATGATGATGATGATGATGATGATGATGATGATGATGATGATGATGATGATGATGATGATGATGATGATGATGACGATGATGATGATGATGATGATGATGATGATGACGATGACGATGATGATGATGATGATGACGACGACACAAGTAATAGTAATAGCAATAGTAGACGCAATAGTAGTAATCATAGTGCAAATACTAGTAATAATATATGTACTTTATATAAAACAAAATACTGGTAGAGTCATTGACTTGGTTCCTAAGCTGGATTACGGTTTGTCAATGTGTGATGTTGCCTTGTTGACTCGTATCATACTTTGCGTACTTATCAAAGAGCTTTGTGTGTCCTGAAGCACGAGTCGTTGCACTCTAGTAGCCAGTCCGCGCTCTCTATGTTGATTTCCACAATTGCTGCATGTAGCACTCGCGTAATCTCGCGACTTAGGCGACGCCGCCAATGCACAGACCATTGTGGATGCTGGAGGGGTGCGCTTAGCTGCAAGGGCAAGGCATTAGGCTGAAGACTGACTGTGAGCAAACGGAAGCAGCTGTTGCAGGCTGTTGGCTTTGGCTGGTGTGATGTCTCGAACTGACGGCTTGTATGCTTGAGAGTGTGGAGTTCAAAGGTCGATTGCAAGCAGAGATCGACTTTGCCCCGGTCCCTGAAGCGTTTGCAACGTTGCATGGAGCAAGCTGGGCTCATTTCTGGAGACCAGCCGTTTGCATGTCCATTGCCAAGCTTGTCAGAGCCCAATGGACACGATCATGCGCCCAGGGGCGGGTCATTTGATAGAATAAAGGTCTCCTGGGTTTGAGTCTTTTTGGGCGAAGCGAAAATAGAATGGCAGCCTCAGAAGAGCAATATATTTCTCCACACACCTGACGAAAGCAAAAGCGTGATGTAATAGTTCAAATCCCACCCACTAAGGAACTCGACTGGGAGTCCTGTCTGGTGGGTTTGATGTTAGTGGTGAACCCCAGACTGCGCTCCAGGTCCAAGCCCTCGTGTACCTGCTGGGCGTCGAAAGCTACGGATGCCGGGCGCAGGCGAGCCATGACGTCTTATTCGGATGGGATGTGGTGTGGGTCGTTGCAGTTGACAGGCCAAAGGGAGGTTCCCAGCTTTTATTGGTTTTTGGTTGAACCCCACCCACATGACATTTTGCAAGCAGGAACCTTTAAATTCCCCGCTGAACTCTTAGGCAGGTGTTTCAGCTGGCTCTTTGAAGGAAGTGACTCTGCACCGAGTGTCAGATCGATGAGCCTGTTTTGGTAGGCATGAGAGCACTGAACCTTGTGCGGGGCTTGCACTTTGCCGACAGCAATCCTGTGACTTGTTTGGCTCTGCACTTTGGGCACTGACATGCACTGTGCAAGCTTGCACTGCAGGCTGCCCGTGCACTTGGCAACATGTGCGTCGTGAGCAAGGCGTGAATTGGAATGGGGCTCCCCTTTTTTTTTCATCCTCCAATGATCCAAGCTCTTTTTCAACTCTTCCTTCTGTTGACCCTCAAACCTAGCTTGGGAACCCTCTACAGGAACCTTGTTTCTCTAACCCTCAGGAATCCGTTCTTTTCAACCCCTCATTTTGTGTCTGTCACCTCCCCACCCCCCGGCCTTGTTTTCGCGTTTGTTCACACGCAAGCTTGCTTTTTTTTCACTCACAACGTCATTGCTTTCACCTCGGCCCAGCCCCAAACCAACCCTAAGCCAAAACCAACAACCCACCCTAAACCTGCCTGAAACAACCCTAAATTCTAGCGCTCTCTCTCTCTCGCTCTCTCTCTCTCTCTGTCGCTCTCTGCATCTTTGCTCTCTGCCTCTGTGTCACTCTGTCTCTTTGTCGCTCTCTGTCTCTCTTTCTCTCTCTCGCTCTCTCTCTCTCTCTCTCTCTCTCTCTCCCTCCCTCTTTTCCTCTTTTTCTCCCTCTCTCTCTCTCTCTGCTTTTCTGTTTTTCTCTCTTTGTCATCCTATGCCCAATTCTAAACCCAGCCTGACCCAATCCTAACCACACCTAAACCCACGCTAAAGCAAGCGAAAGCCAACCCTAAATACCCAGCCCAAGCCAACCTAACACAATTCTCAACCTCAAGCCTAAAACCATCCCTACCTAGCCTAAAACAACTCCTGACACCAACCATCAACCCTAAACCCGAACTAACCCCACTAGACCAACCTTAAGTCAAGCCTAAGCCAACCCGAAGCCTCCCTAAAGAAACGTAACCAACACTGGATCCACCACATGACCTTTCTCAACCCTATACCCACCACAGACCTGTGAACCCACCCTCAATCAAACCTAAGCCAACGGTAAGCCCAGTCTGAACAAAGCCAACCTAAACTGCAGTTGAAACTAACCCGAAATCAATCCCTGATCCGCCCATTCAACTACTCCCAAACCAACTTTAAGCCCACCCTAAACCCACCCGCCCAAATCCATAAACCTACATTAGGTCAGGGAGGTCTGGATCCAAAGACTGTTTTGGAGGTGGGCCACGGGCTACCAAACCAGCCTGATCAGGCTAAGGGGACTGGATTTCGGCCAAAGACTGCTTTTTGCAGAGGTCCGCCCAGATGAGCAATGTCAGCCAGACGCTCATGGCAATCCCAACCCAAAGCCTGCTTTGGGCGAGATAAGCAATGTCAGAAACAAGGGCATTGCAGAGACTGCTTCACACCGGCCAAAGGCTGATCGGTCGTAGACATTGTTTCACGCCGAGCAGCTAAAGCCTGATCGGTCCACGCTATCACTGCCCGCATGCTGCGAAAATGAGGCCAGGGTCCACACGAAACTCCAATCCGACAGTCCCACGAAGAGTTTCCAGAGACTGCTTTGTCCAGACCGGACAGTTTAAGGCAAAGGAACGCAAAGACTGATTTGTCCAAATGACCGCCGAACAACTCCGAACGATCCGCAGCCTTTGGGCGCCCAATCTGCATTTGCTTCTCTCGCTCGTCTACCATGGTCATGGCTCTTAACCCGGCTCCTTGAGCTGCGGGGCGAGAGGTAGAGGCCATGCAGGACACCTTGCTGCCCGCTACGTGCCGAACTTTGTAGACACCTCAAAGCCCGGCTGCAACTCCTGGAACTTAGTCCAGAGGCAACCTTGTTGGAGAAATCCATCGAGAACCACTGGAACTGCCTCCAGGAGACGTGTGACCTTTCAGCCTTTGAATGTTGTTTGGTCTCTTGGCCGGTCGGAGGCAATCTTGGATTACCTGACGATTGCCTACGGTCACGGGGTTGTGCCGGCTGAGCACAAGTTGGCCAGAAGGCCATGCGCCAGAAGATGAAGCGGGAGGACAGGGGCTTGAACAAACCAGTTTTGCGAGACGTTTCCACAAACTGTTTTGTCCCTGCATCTGTTTCTATCGCAGGCGGCTGAACGGGGCGAGGGCGATGACCCGGAGGCAGTTCGAGCGGCGAAAGCAGCGCGGCGGTTGGAGCGCCGTCCGGCAACTTCGCGAAGACTTGTAAAATTGTGGTGATTTTATCCGGGCCTTTCTTTGCGTTTCCATCAAAGGGTTGGGAGCACAAAGACCGCCAAAGGCTCTCGTCCGAGGCGGGGGCCGTTGGGACTCCGAGAGCTCTGGCGGAGACGTGGTGGGAGGGCGAGGGCGGAAAGCCTCGGTGCTTGGAGTGGGAGCAGGCACGAAGCTCCCGCCCAAGCTGATTTTTAAGGAGGACAGCTGCAGTGATCAGGGTCCAGCGGGAGGCATCGTCCCGGCAAACGGCCGCAAGCGGCCCAGGGAGACGCCGTACCGCGCACGCAAGGCAACGGGGACCAATCTTGCCAAGGATGCGTCAGTCAAGCAGCAAAAGGCTTTGGCGAAAATTGGCTTCCCAACCGTGACCAAAGGTGTGCGCTTGACTCCTTCAGCACGCTTCAGCAAAAGATGACATGTCAAGTGGAAAAGCAGCAGCATGCATCCTTGGGACCATCCTTGTGTCAGAGCCCTCGTTTTCAACAGGGTTATCCAGTGAATGTAGTTCCTCATCAGGGCTACCATCGTCCCCTCCATGGTCTATAGGTTGGACACCTTCAACAGGTAGAACGTCGATAAGCTGGGTCTACGTCCGGCTCGAGACGACCCGACCTGACCGGAGGTGCAATGCCATAGGCCTGTGTTCCGGGTTCTGAGGAATTCCAGCTGAATAGTCTGCAACAATGTCATCTTCCATGTTTGCGTGTGGATCCTTTGCCACTAGCTCTCTTCCTCCAGGGCATCCAACACCCTCCTTTACCCGATTGCAACTCAACCGTCCAGTGTATAAAACCGCAATAGCCTCCGCAAGAAAGGTGTTTGCAACAACTGCAGCTGCGCACCAATATGATGGAAAAGGCGTTGGCGGAATCTCACACGGCGAAAAAGGCGCCAACTCTCCAAAGAAGGCTCCCACCTCAGCCCATGCTGCATTGTGAGTACTTCACCAACATGCTCCATAAAGAGGCAGCGAGCAAGGTTGGTTTCCTGCAAGGCGCTCTCTCCTTTCCTTTTAAGGCCTTCCTTTGAAAGGCCGACGGGCTTTGTTTGGAAGGCCTTTCCTTTTGAAGGCCTCTCCTTTTGAAGGCTTTCCTTTTGGGGGCCTATCCTTTTGAAGGCCTTGTCTGGTGGAGGAAGGCCTTTCCTTTTGAAGGCTTCTCCTTTCCTTTTTGAAGGCCTCCCTTTGGAAGGCCTCTCCTTCCCTTTTTTCCAAGGCCTCTCCTTTTCAAGGCTTTCACTTTTCCTTTCCCTTCCTGTTTGCGTGTTCTTCTTCTTTCCCCTTCCTTTTTTGTCTTGTTTTCTTCTTCTTCTGCTTCTTCTTTCCCTTTTGTTTTTACATGTTATATTTCACAGAGACATCAGTGCAAAGACTGTTTTGGCCATTGGCCGCGCCCCCTATAAATGCACGGGCCGTTTTTATATCCATATACAGCATACATATTGTAAAGATACAGTATCAAGGGTTCCAGTCTTTGCATCCCCTGGTCATGGAACAAAAGGAAACCAAACCTCTCTCCAACCCACCCTAAACCAACCCCAGACCTTAAACCCACCCTGGGTTAAAGAAATAGGGGCCAGGGTTGAAACAGAACGAAGGGTTGAGAAGAAAAGGTGTGGAGGGTTTAGAAACAGGTTCTCCACTAGAAACTCAATGTTTGAGGTGCGGACCGGCTTTGGGTGAGGGGCTGCAGCGGAAGGTGCGGCAACGTGAAATAAGCGAGAGATTGCTGTTAAGGTACAAATGAAGACCTAATCCGTTCAGGCGTGGTAGCTCGCCTAAGTTTTCATATGTTCTGTTGATGGTTCTTGGGTTGTGCTTGGACATCACCGGTGGCTTTTTCTGGCGGGACGCCTGTGGAGCGCTGCCCGCCTTTCCAGCGCATCGAGCCGCGGCATGTATTGCAGTCGTGTGTGTCGCGTTGGTGACTCTAGTGTGGTGGTTTCACGCATCGCCTTTTGGGCCAACTTAAAATGAGTTTTCTTTTGGTGGGAATGAATCCAATGGCCTGATGGGAACATCATCGATGTTTAGGGGGTGCTCCCATTGGCATCCCAGGTGGTCAGGTCCGGGAATTGTGTTGCCTTAAGACTTTCTGTTCGGCTGACGTTCGAGTGATCTCGGTTCCAGTCCAACAAGCTCGATGACTTCTCCTGGACCTACTGCCAGAGGAACGGTATGCCTTTTTCGTATGGGTTCAATGCGGCAAACAAGCTACGTAAGCAACCAATGGATCAATCGATCAACCATTCGACCCACTCAGCCAATCATCCAATCAACCAGCCATTTGGCCACTTAGCCAGTCAGCCATTTAGCCAGCCAAGCCCAACGCAATGCTGGACCCTCCGGCCTAGCCTCGAGTTTTCAGCCGGCAGCGAAGCGCAAGGCCGCGGCACGGAAGATCTTGCATGGCGGGGCGGTGCAGCCCCTACTGACGGCGCTGCTTACGGATGAGCAGCACAGACGCACTTTTAGAACCGAAAAAGGAGAGGCTAAACAAATGACGTGTTGTTCCTATGATTCTAGGTATGATTCTAGGGGTTGATTCCCCATTCTGTTTGGCAATAGTTCTTTTCAAAAACCAGCCACTTCCCCAGGTGTTTGGTGGTTTTCTAGAAAGAAGGATCCTGGAAAGAATGGGGAAGTTACCCCTAGAATGGTTACTTGTTGTTATTTTACAGCCGTGTCTAATTGACTTGTTCAGGCCCTTGTTGTATTTGTAGCAGTTCCGCAGATGCGCGAGGTTAACTGCTTTGTTCCTTCCAGTACGGTGAGCCATTGCACTCTTTTGGGGGCTGCCCCCAACCTCTCTGTTGGTCCCTGCTTCATTTCCCCGATAGGCGGGGGCCCATTGTCATGAGATCGGATCTTTACAAGAGACCACGACGACTGCAATGGGGCTGGTTTGACACATCCAAAATGCTCGCAGATGCTGGGAACATGAACGAGGGTTCGCTGTCTTAAGTCTGTAAACCGCCCGTGTGATTTCTCAGGGCGCCCATCGCGGGCATCAATTTGTCGGTGGAGGCTGCCGTGGCATTGGCCAACTTCTCCAGCGTGGATGCCGCGCGGTTTTTATCAGGGCTTCCTTTGCAACGGTTCTCGTCGTACGTGTGGTGGTTTTTGACATCACCTTTCGGGTCAACCTAAAGTGAGTTCAGTTTTGGTGGAGTGATGTTCGGAAGGGAACCCGTGGCTTTTTGAGTGATCCCGTGTTACCCTTTTTCCTTTTGAGGATTACGCTTGTAGCTTGTTCCCCTTGTGAAGCATGCCTCTTTTGTCCACGACTTGCGGTTTTACCGTTCCATTCCTCATCCACCAACGGGAACCTCTTAGTCAAGAGTTTTGACCTGTTGGAAAGCATGGAAGGACAATGGGCCTTTTCAAGAGGCAACCCCCTGTCTGCTTGAATGACTGTTAGAAATAGGATACCCTGACGGCTCATTGATTGTCACCCGCAAGGCTACCCAGAAAGGCGATTCCATGGAAGCTCCTGGCCGCTATGAGTCTTCCAAAGCAGGGTCCTGGCTTCTACGGAATCGCCTCGCGGAGTTGGGCTGCCAAAGCTTTTGAGATGACCTAGATGGCTTTTTGATTACCCATTGGGTTGCCAGAACCCACTGAATCAGGAGTTGAACATGTGGCATGACATTGAGCAGTTATCAACAGAGATATAAAAAAAAAAATGAGAACATGTTTCGCCTGTGCTAGATGTTCAGTGTTTGAATGTTAAAGGGGGTACCTGAAATACCTAGAAGCTTCCTGGATTACGGGGGTTCTCCTTTGGCCAAGGGATACCTTTGAAGCTCTCTGGAGGCGCTTTGGTAGAGGAATGCACGTGATGGTTTGGTTGCGTTTTGGTGGTTGTCAATATGTGGGAATGCGCCACAGGACAGGGGTCACCTGTAGATAAGTTCGAAATGTGTTCAGAAGGAAAGAGTGGCCTTTTGGAAAAGGACACATCGTCTCACGCATTTCCTTGTGGTGCGTATTCACCTCCGATGAAGCTTGCTGTTTCAACCCTTGAGGCATGTCTTACAACTTGGTGCATGGAAATTAGGCCATTTGTTTGGGAGGGGCGTCACTTGGCATACGTAGTTTATAGCTACGGGGTAACGGAGGGTGCCCGAATAGGGTACTCTCCGGCAATGAACACGGAGGTTCCATTTTAATCTGCAAGAGTGTCTCAAGTTTACTGTTGGGGGGATGCTTCCATGTACGCCGCCACTGAGCTTGGGAAATTTGAGGATGCCACTTTCATGGACCCGGTAATTTCCCCACGGCCCGTGCCCATTTGCCAATTTCATGGCGAGCTCAGCATGATGAAGGTCCCCTGGGGATACCTTGTTTCAAGCCTCAGAAAGAACAAAAAACATAAGTTGCAGAAATGGCACTTTGTTCGTGGTTTTCCTCCAGAACCCCACTGCAAGCAGGGGACCTCGAAGAACTGCCGGATTCGGTCGGTGGGCAGCGCACGTGCAGCGCACCGAAGTGTCGTCTGAGACCCACTGCCGCAACGCGGTGCTGCAGAGTGCGGTGGTCATCCCTGGGCTGCAGCACCTGGCCGCGAGCGAGGACACTGCGAACGTGAGCCGGCAAGCACAAAGAAAGAGGAACGAGGAATGAAGACAAGAAAGAGGAGAAGAAGACGAAGAAGAAGAAGAAGAAGCAGAACAAGAACAAGAAGAAGAAGAAGAAGCAGAACAAGAAGAAGAAGAAGAAGAAGACAAAGAAGAACAAGAACAAGAAGAAGAAGAGGAAGAAGAAGCCGAACAAGAAGAAGAAGAAGACAAAGAAGAAGAAGAAGAAGAAGCAGAACAAGAAGAAGAAGAAGAAGAAGACAAAGAAGAAGAAGAAACAGAAGCACAGCCGAGAGCATCAACCTCACCATCACCATTATCATCGTCGTCGTTATCGTCACCCCGACCACCAGCACCACCACCACCACCACCGCCACCACCACCACCACCATCATCATCATCATCATCATCATGATCGTCATCCTCACCAAACGCGGAGCGAGTCACAGTCTAGCAAACGTCAATCAACACCGTGTCAATGCACCTGGCATGATATGTGGAAGGTCCATCTAGCAGGCCATAAAGAATCCACAAATCCAAGAACTCGCCAGGTTTGTTGTATGTTGCGCGTCCAGTGAAGATAGTGCATAAATGAGATCCCACCCAAATTGCAAAGCGGCAGCAACAAAAGCAGCAGCAGCAAAACAACCACAACGACAGCCACAACCACAACGACCACAACCACCAGGACGACGCCAACAACAACGCCAGACAGCAACAAGCTTAGTTTGACCCCAGCACTAGTACCATGTTCAAAGCCCCCCGCCATGGATAGGTTCAGAGTCCGTATCGCCAATTTGTGACTCAGGTAACCTCTACAAGCAGTTAAGTGTAGCCCGGTAACATGAGGCCTTACAATAAACACGCAAACAACTGAGCAACTAAGCAAAACCAAGCAAACAGTAACAAAGCCAACCAGCCAACCCACCAACCAACCGTGCAAGCAAACAAGCAAGCAAACAAGCAAGCAAGCAAGCAAGCAAGCAATCAAGTATGTACTCTTGGGAAAGGTCCTTTGGAGCAACATTGATGCTGCACGCACATCCTTTTGGGCTTCTTCGCATAGCCATACCGTTTGGACCGGGGCAGTGTACCAACTGCATCTACAGCTGTAAAAGCGTGGCTCATGATGGGACTCCATTGTGGTTCTCGGCTTTCGCAGGACAGCCAAACCAAGGTGCAGACTGGGTGAGGGCTGCTGGTTTGCGGACAGGGCTCTCTGGCCGAGGTCATCGAACTAAACTGCCATTCAACAAAGTGCCTGCTAAGCTGCTATGTCTTAAGTGATACTGAAAGCTGACACAGGTCGAGGAAGCCTAGGCGTCACTGGTAGCTTTCGATAGTGTCTCATGTGAGCATCATAGCTCTGCCAAACATGCCCACCGCGAGCTTTGAAGTTGGTGATTCCTTCCGTTTGTTCGCAGGCCAGAATCGAGCAACGGTCTGGCATGGAAGCCATGTGTGCTTGTGTTTTTCAGGGGTACCTTTCATCTTGATTTAAAGAGAAACTGAAGGAAAAGTACAAGCTACTTTTTTGGGGTGGGGTTGCCTGATTTTGACATATCCCCAGTACCTGACGGATTTTGTCTCAGGTCCAAGTCCAGCTCCAAATTGGGAGTTTCTTAAAATGGCGGATCCCCTTCCTTTCAGTTGGTACTTGAAATGGCAAAAGGAGAACCACCATTTGTTCACGAAGGCAAGCACACCAACCATGTTAGGAGGCCGCTTCCGTTGAGCACACACACAACTGGCCCACAGCAACAGCCCCCGCCCCCCCGGGCTTTCACGTGCTTGCGCGCCAGGCGGCCGCCAGACGGGCGCTCCTGGCCCTGGCGCAGGGCAGCATGCGAGCCCGCCAGGCGGGACCTCCGCAAGTCAAGAGTCGGGGATACGCAGGTGTTGCTCGTTGTTTTCCATTCATCAAGGGGCCATGCTGCACATGTTGGGTATGATTTTTTTGAGCCACAGCCATATGAACGAATCTGCAAATCGCATGTCGGGGGGTGACTACTAAAGCTTTGTCACTCTTGGAGAGGTTTTTATTTAAAATCAGCTGTCTCCATGGTCTGTTGGGTCGTGCAAACATTTTCCGCCAGCATTCCCGGTAGAGCTTTGTCGCCAGGGTCCTGCAAAGCGCCAATGTTTGACAGCCCAACTTGAATCTCCGGCAACTGATTGAAGAAGTGAGTGAACACGTAAAGGAAATTATCCTTCAGGATTTGGCTGCGCATGAGTACTCCTTGATCCCCTGAACAGTGAGGACACGTGTTCCCCTTGAACTGCCAGGACGACTGTCTCGATTGGTTGCAACGCCAGGGTCGTAGTGCAAATACGGAGCTTGACAGTCTTGACTTCCAAAAGGAAGGACAGAAGTCTGCCAATACGGACCTGTGCATCAATCTTTGTAGGAGGTAGAAGGTTGAGGCCGCTCTTGCATCAAGCCTATGACCAACCAACCTTGGTAGATCTTGTCGTTGAGACTTGGGTGAGTGTCAAGATAGGGGACTCTTAGCAAAACCCCAAACATGGTGGGTTCCTGTTGGCTTCCTTGAAACCAACATCAAAACGTTGCCATCCCCCCCGTCCCCCTCGCAGGCGCTGGAAGCCTGCGAGAGCCAGCAGCTGGACACTGCGAGGCCGGCGCGAGAGGGATGCCCTTTTTGTGGGGAGGCAGTTTTCGTTTTTTTTGGGGCCCATGTGTTTTTGGTTTTGTTTTGTTTGAGTTGAAAGCACACCCTATCTTTGCCTGGGGGTCCCACAGTTGGAGCTGAAGTCGTCAATCGATGCACTCTCGCATACTTACTCTCCCCGCAAGACGGCATTCTTTGGTAGTTCAGTGCTTTGTTCCCACGGCAGATCCACTGCAAAAGTCTTAATTTGAGGGTCGGAGATACCTTTTGGCGGACCGGCGGCATCAAGCATCTTCGCTGCGTGCCCATCACACGTGGCGGGTTTCGGGGCTTCCAGTTGCTGGCAACGTGTTGCGTCCGGCTGTGCTTGATTTTCGGCAGGGGCGACTTGAAAAGAAGTATCAGTGGTTTGGTAGGTATGTCTCGCCACGCACCCATGCCAGTGGGAAGTTGTGAATGTCGACCATTCAACATAGCCAACGCGGAAAAGGTACGACTGTGTGGCGATGCGGGGCTGTACTCCATTCCCAGAAAAGACTATTGTTGGAAGGAGAAAAAGAGCCTATCGGCCATGCCCGTCGGCCAGGCCCCAAACATGTTGCAGCCGGACTTTTGAGTTTTTGAAAGAAGGGCATGTTCTCCTACCCCCATCAGCGAATTCCAGCAGTTTGCAGGTGGAGCCTGGACCAAGTCACGCTAGGGCCAAACAACTCATGGCTCTCAGAGACGGTCCATCCCTCACCTGCGCACCATTCCGAGATCAGCTCCCAGCCCACGCAGCCCTCAACGGCCGGTCACTGAGTGCTAACATGTCCAGCACAGGTCTGACAGACCATGAGTTTGGATCTGGCCCGTTCTAAGCAATCGTGTTTTGAAAGTTGTGTAGGTTGGTTGTTTTTCTTGAGGTGCATGACTCTTGCACTATCTTGCACTGTTGCTCAGACCAACTCGTGTCGAGCCCCCTACCGCCTTAGGTGCCGCCCTTTCCCTTAGCAAGTATACTCTGCTAGGCCCTTACGTGTGCCCGGCTTTGCTCTGTTGTTGGCAGCGACCTGTGTGTGTGTGTGTGCCGCATGGGCACCTGACTAAGTCTTGCTGGTGCGCATGGTGAACTGCGCGGGACCTTTCCCTCACTACGAATCCAGAGGTTTCACCCGTGTAAGCTTGGCACTTTCACCCACCAATCTTGGCACAGCAATGCAGCCTTGTGCTCTGCTGTAGCAGCTGGTGGATGATGACGATGATAACGACCATGATGACGACGACGATGATGATTATTGTCACCACCGTAATAGGAGTGGCGGCTATTTATGGCGGTGCTGGCGGTGCCGTATGGTGCAATCCAACCAGCTTCCAAGTAGAAGTGGACGGCCGAAGCGCCGAAACCAGGAAGTTGCATTTGAGCCACAAGCAAAACCCGGGAAAGTAAAGTTTAGTAAGGGATAGTCCCAACCATAAATGGGCACAGCCGCCTGCTCAAGTCTGAAGATGGACCAAGGCTGGAGCCTGAGGTCACTGAGAAGGCAGCAGCCCTAGCGGCCAGGAATAGTCATCAAAGTTCCGTGTTCGGCTCTTGGCCATGACAAAGACATGGGGGGTTGAAGCCTACCTCACACCCACACTTCCCCACAAACAAACAAACAAACAAACAAACAAACAAACAGACACACACACACACACTGACATGCACAATGTGTATATATATATGCTTGTGTGTGCGCGTATATGTATATATATATATATATATGTAATACATATATATATATATATGTAGCGCTCGCGCTCGCACGCACACACGCACCCACCCACGCACGCAGGAACGCTCGCACCCACGCACGCACCCACCCACCCACCCACGCACGCACGCGCACACACACACACACACACACACACACACACACACCACACACCACACACACACACCACACACACACACCACACACACACACACACACACACACACACACACACACACACCACACACACCACACACACCACACACACCACACACACCACACACACCACACACACCACACACACACCACACACACCACACACACCACACACACACACACACACCACACACACCACACACACACACACCACACACACCACACACACACACACACACACACACACACACACACACACACACACACACACACACACACACACACACACACCACACACACCACACACACCACACACACCACACACACCACACACACCACACACACCACACACACCACACACACCACACACACCACACACACCACACACACCACACACACCACACACACACACACACACCACACACACACACACACACCACACACACGCACCACACACACACACACACGCACACGCACACACGCACACGCACACACGCACACGCACACTCACACGCACACGCACACGCGCACGCACACGCACACGCACACGCACACGCACAGCACACATGCACAAATCCACACACGCACCCACGCACGCACCCACGCACGCACGCACCCACCCACGAACGCACGCACGCACGCACCCACCCACGAGCGCACGCACGCACTTACGCACGCACGCACGCACGCATGCACACAGACACACACCAAAAATATTCACGGACCAGCCTTGTTGGGTTCATTTGGAAAGTAAGGGCTCTTGTTGCGGCTCAAGTGCTGCCTGCCAAGTTGGCCAGGCAGGTTGAGTGTTGAGCCAAGGTCTTTGGACGGAAGAGCCCCATGGTCACAGTACGCTGATGCTCCGCTCTCACTGTCGGCCGCATAGATAGGCATATGAGCCCGTAGAGGGGCTCTCTTTTTTCGATGATTTTGGCGAGCAGCTCCGCGACCGAGAGCACGCATTGGATTTTGCAATGGAAAACCGTGCTATGTATATATGTATATACATATATATATATATATATGGTACCCAGGTTTTTGGCCAGAGATTGACATTTTGGCTGTAAAAATGCATGCAAAACACACGTTCCAGCTTCTAAAATTGAGGCTCTAAAGATGCACTCCTTTTTAGACTTAAATTCCAGCATCGGTACTTAGGTCAATCCAGGATGTGCTAGCACATCCTGGATTGCCCTAAGTACATATTTGGAGAATTTCAGAAAGAGTTGTCAGAGAATCTTCAATGTTTAGATCCTGGATTGCCCTAAGTGCGGATTTGAAGAATCCAAAAGGCAGACCGAGAGTGCACGTTGTCAGAATCAGATTGTGGATGTGCACTTGCAATGCCTGCATTTGGCCAGGGGGGAAAAATGTTGTTGACATCTTTACAGGTTTTTTTGTGGACTTGAGGGCTGGCCAGGACGGAAGATTCTCAAATAGAAAATATGGTAGATCTTCAATCTTCAATGCAGGGGGCAACACCTTAATGAGTCTAGAACAAACTGTCAAGTTTTGGGGGGACCAGGATTGAGGATGTTCTAAAGCGTTTTAAACTGGATATCATTCCCTTACTTGAACTTCAATAGTTGTTATTGGCGATGATTGAACCAAGTTAGACAAGCAACACACACACACATGAGATAGTTGCTTTGCAACATATGTTTCAAATAGACTGAACTAGCATCTACATGGAATTCTGCACAACACTCGAGTTAACATGTAAATGCACCTGCGCAAGGACATGAAGTAGGATGAGTTCCTTTTCCCCAAGTTGATGATTTGTTGAATTTCGCTGCCAAACAAAAATAAGAAACACAAAATAGTAGAGCTGCTACACGTTGAAGCTGCCAAAACATACTTCGCGCACTACTCTTGTACTGGACAGTTGTGTTTTTTGACCTGGAGCTGCCAAAGTGAACTTTGCATACTCCAATGTGACTTTAAGTGCACTTCGCGCACGTCAATGTGACGGTCACACAACTGGCAACTCCTTCAACATTGGGCTTAACTTCTGCTCGGTTGGAATTTGCATGGAGTTGAGCGTCCAGTCAGTTCATTTCAGAGTCTCAAGGCATTTGTCACCCCCAGTCTGGCCAAACACCTCAGTTCTGGCCAAAAACTTGAGTATTTATACATATGACATTTATATTGTGCCTTGTCTTCCAAGAGCTATTCATGCACTTTCGGGTTTGGTGGGATGATGGTTCTAGTTTGCGGACAGCTGCAAAGCCTTTGCATGAGCGTGCCTTGAAGGACTGCACACGAGCTGCGTGAGCAGCTTCAATTACCCTCCCAGAAGCATGGGTTAGTGCACCGGCTCCACAGCAAAGTCTTCCAAGGAAACAAAGTTGCGCGCTTTCATGTCAGGGAGGATAAAGTCTTCCAAAAGGAGAAGAGGGTTGTGCACCTTCATGGGAGGATAAGCTAATCAAGTTGCGCGGCGCTGAAAGTGCCAACTAGACAAGAGATCAAGGTGTGGCCAAGCCGGATGCTGCGTAGACATGCTGCAGGCGAGCTCAGCATAATTTGTACAGATGCCATCTTGGTGGATATTCTGCCTGAGCGCATATAATCAGGAGTGTGGGTATGCTTTTTGCAGGGTACCGCCTTTTAAAGGGAAACGGGAAGCCAGCGGATACAACCACATGTGCTTCTGAAGTCCTTCTCGGAGAAAACGGGCACCACCGCGTGGCCTCTCTCGCTTCTGCAAGCCACCAAAAAATTGGGCTGGCAAGACAAAAGGTGGGAGTGTAATGAGGGGTGCTCGCCACCGGAGGAACGCGTACACTACCCTGAGATGGTTAGGCCATTGAGCTAGCTCTGTTGCTTGTTTTGTTTGCGACGAGCTCATACCATTGCTGATGTGTAGCAAAGAGCTGTAGTGATGTGTAACAAGTCTGTGGGGTGGCGTCCCGTGGTGTGTGCTCTTCTCAGTGCAAGGCAACTGCCATCATGTCAAGTTGATAAAGCTGGACAGCCTGAATTTGTTCCTCATATCGCTATTCTTGAGGTGTGTTGACTGACCCATATGGACGGAAGAGACAGTCATCATGCCTGCTCAAAAGCCAGCGACTCGCTTACGGGCAAGATTCATGGCCCAGCGTTGTATTTTCCAGCCTGCAGTTGAATATGCCAACAGATGTCCTCAACAGCAGATTTCCCAAGCGTATGGTGATGGGAGGATCATGCAGTTGGAACGTGACACAAGTTCAGCACTTGGCAGTCGCAACTTTCCGGGTACCGCAATGCAAGGCTTGATAATTGTCCTTACTGGCCAAATTACGATAATTTACAAACCAAGAAATACCAAGTGAGGGCCTTCAAGGGTGCGCGTGTTTTACCCTCGGGTGCCACTTGTAATTTCTGCAGCTTGCCAATCGGCAGCATCGCAGCCATGCACCCTGCACTGACGCTCGTGAATGCCGGGGCGTTGATTTCATGGTCGTCGCTTCTGGTACATGCGCTGCACCCCGTGCTTGGAGGAAGGGTGGCTGAGTAGCTTGCCGCCAGTTCGTGCAGGGACAGGGAGAGAAACTCGGAAGGAAAGCTCTGGTGGAATTGGTTGGGGAACAGAGATGTTACATCTTTGAAAGGTCTTGACTGGAAGGGGCCTTGTAGCTGCAAGCTTCTCTGTCTGGCTTCGTCATGTTATCCCTGCCTGGTGAGAATGTCAAGTGCTCTGTTTGAGCTGCTGTTTTGACATGTTTTTTTGGTTTCAAGAGCCCATGTTCATAGCAAGTATTTTGCAATGTTGGACACAAACAGATGGGACAATGCCACCTGGCGCTTTTCAGACAATGAACTTGTCTTTGAGCACTGGCTCCCGTGCCACTGTCGAGCATGATTCGATCCAGGAGGGTTGGAATGATCGATTTGTAATCCTGATTGAAGCTGAGTTGCCACGATCGTCGTGGGCAGTTTTCTGCCCTGCAAATTAACATGGAGCCCAAAAAGGAGTGCCCCAACAGAGATTCCTCTACAAACGGTGTATTTGTTGGTTCAATGTCGTATTGGGGAGGGGGGGACCTTTGAGATTCTTGATGCAGGAGTTGGGCTGAAAGATGAGAAGGCCTGGTGCATCTTCATGGCGCTGCAAGCCCTCATGGCCTTGGAAGTTGGGGTCATCACCTTTCAACGGAAGATCAGCGGCTTGGAATGCAAGTGGCTGGTTGCAGAAGCTCGGTGGCGTTGCCTTCTTTGAGCATGAGCAGCTGCCAACCGAGCGGCATCGTTGACAAGGAAAAACAATGCAGTGCTTCGTGGCGTTGTTGTGTGCATCCTCGCTCAGAGAACGCAGGCATTGGCAGCCTTGTGCAAACGACGCTGGGCATCACGATTTGCCACTCTGGCTGCAGTTGGTCGTCGGCTGAGCTTGGAATGGTTGGTCTCAACAGCATGGTGGCGGAGCACATGCCATGTTACCTGA
Source organism: Effrenium voratum (assembly GCA_963377175.1). NCBI lineage: Eukaryota > Dinophyceae > Suessiales > Symbiodiniaceae > Effrenium > Effrenium voratum. Next base: position 96,769 of record CAUJNA010003618.1, read on the forward strand.
TGAGCCTCATGTGGTGTCATTCATTTCATGCTTTCGCAAGTTTGGTGGAGCGACTCCGACCAAGACAGATCTTGAAATGCAGCGAGCACAAGCCTGAAGCTCAGGCTTGTTCCGCGTGACCACTGTGGTCTTCGCCTTGCCCCTGCTAGAGAATGACTTGTTGCACAAGGCGGGACAAGCGAGTCGCGAGGGATCGAGATGTTGAACTTCCCCTCAGTGCCTCGGGCTTTGACGACTTGAAACGAGTTCCACAACACTCGTGGCTTACCGGTTGAACTGCACCATGGTGAACCTCAAAATTCAGCTGTGTTGATTTGTCAGATCAGTTGCAGCAATTGGGTCAAGCTCCTCCTTGTAGGGGCACCAGTCCTAAGGACCTTTTGTCCGTTGCCGTTTTGAATGAAACTCATTGAAGTTCCCCACAAACTCCAGGGGGTTCCCCGGGAGCTACATATACTTTCCCATGTCCGCATGTCCACTCGTGGCTGACGTATGGATTCTTTTCCCAGGCTCTGCTGGCTGGCTGGGCCTTCTCTGACTCTGTGCGCTACATGGCGCTGCTGGGTGCCTTGGCGCTTGGTGGAACAGCCCCGGTTGGTTGTCGGGGGCTTGAGTTGTTGGACTTGGCTTGCGCCTGTTCTTGTTGCCTTGTATTTGCTTTTTAATCGGTATGTTTTGCGTTCAGCCAGAAAGATCACTTTTTGCAGGGTCTTGAATGGAAGTCGAAAGGAGAGCTACCCGAAGGAAAACCGGCATCTCTGGAAACCACATTTCTTGCGGCGGGCACCACTGAATCCTTGCTTCCAGCATGATCACAGAGAAATCCAACAGTGGTTGCCTTTTGCAACTCCGAAACAACTTCAAAGCAGCATCGTAGCGCAGGCAGGCAAGGCGTTTGTTCCTAGAGTTCTTCAATCAACACTCACATGCCTCGAAGCTTTGCAGCACTTGTCAGTCTTGCAGGTTGCGCCAGTGCATGTTGAAGCACCGTTTATTTTGACCACGGGTCTGTCTAAACTGCAGGCTATTTGTGCGGCCTGGTGCACATAGATGGTCACGGACCCTTCACTTGGGTCTTCGAGATAGACCATGATAGACCCAAAGCGGCTTCGTCCATCAGTGGAAGTTTTTTAAGTGGTTGCGCTCACTTCATGTGCTTGCAACTCACTGCCCGAGGTAAACAGGTAGCTGCGCTGCAGGTGGCGAGACGCCTTATATCCTCGGCAACCGGTCAGCAACATTTAAGTGAGCCGCCATGAGTCAAGTATCCGAGTGCCAAGACATGATTTATTCCTTGGCTGTTGCATGCGCAGCCCCTTTGAAACTTTTGTGCCATATCACGGTGTCTCTCCTTTTATGTTGGCTTTGGCAGTGACTGCCCCTTTGACACGAACCGCCGCGAGTATCTTAGTCTTCACTTCGGATTCATCCGGAGGATAATCCTAGTCAAAGGGCCCCCCCTCCCACAATAGATGAGTCCCTTTCTCATTTTTGGTCCACCCGCCCCAAGTCGAAAAGTCGAAGGCGCCGGATGGATCTGAAGTCAAAGCGTCAAAGCCTGAGGTGATGTTTGCCCTGGTGGCGAGCTGCGAGATTTGGGCTGTTTGGAGCGTGCTGTGGAAGACCTCCGGTGGCACACAGCACTACCTCAAGGCACAGCTTCTGGTGACGCTGATCGGTCTCCCTATAGGCACCTACCTCTTCCTCCGGGCGGCCCGAAAGACCAACAAAGACAAGTGACTTGTGGGGAAAACGGCCTGTGAGTGATGTCAGGCTGCCGAGCATTGAAAAGGCCCGGCTTGTGGACACTGCAGGATATTGAGTGTGTTGCTGCGAGAGAAGTGCGCTGCTGTTGAATGCCTGATCCAGGCTCTTGTTTTGCGAGCAGTCCTTCATGATGTCCCTGTGTTTTTAACATGATTGATTTGTTCAGTTTGGTTAAGTATTCAAAGCGATATTTTTGGAGCTGGACTCCAGAAGAGCTGGACTGAATATAGGACTCCAGAAGGAGCAATACTGCTTTTGATTTGGTTTTGTCAAAGGGTCAGGTTCTAGGAAGCTTGGCAATGCTACCTCAAAAAGGGGCAATACTAGTATTGAATTGGTTCTGTATTAGGATTATTTTCTGGGAAGTGGCCCGTATTTTGTTTGAGGGCTGTGTTTTCGGGGCGTACTCTTGGCCGAGAGTTGTGGGATGTGCTTGATCAGGCTTTACATCAAACAACATCATGAATTTGGACCCACATGTGTTTGATGTTTGGTTGGTTTCACAAAGGAAGCGGCTGCAAGCACCCGTAATGAGAATTCAAAGGCCCTCCTTACATGAAACTCAGCAGGTTAGCCCACCATCTCGGCCAAAACGAAATCGCTTTATTTGACGTGTTGTATTGTGTGTGTGTGTGCGCGTGCTGTTGGTGTTTGTGTGTGTGTGTGTTAGGGGGCTACCCTTGGCTGCCAGTTGCGACATGTTTTTCTAGAGGCTTTACATTAAACAATATCACCTACTTCAGTATGAGCACAGACATGCACAGACCCATATTAAGTTGTGAATTCTGGTTGGCAATTCTGGTTGGCGTCATATGGAATTGGCTAGAACTAGGGCTGCCGAGGCGGTAAACAGTACTCAGGGGCCCGGGGCCACACACCCTCAACTTTATTTAGGGGTAGTTGACTGTTCTTGTTTGGGGGGTTGCTTGGCTTTATTAAAGGGTGGTTTACATACATAGTCATTATACATTATGGACATCGCTTGAGTCCAGATGATTCGTCAATTGTTCTATGCATCTGATCTTGGCTGCACGCGTTCTGCGGTAGCTGCGTGCTGTAAGAAAAGTTACATAAATACACAACCGGTATACTTTCTGCGGATACTCATCCACGGGTTTCGGCCGCCTCAGAAAATCGTCCTGAGCGCTGGCTGTGTTGTTTAGAGTTTGTTGACTGAACAACACACGTCATGCAGGCGTTCTTTGGCACATGTTTGGTATATGTAGCTCAGCTTGGCTCAGCTTTAGTTTGCACATGTGTGCAAAGGACGCCCACAATCAAGTTGAAGGTTGTTAAAAGTGGCGCCCAGAAAAAGGTGCTTGCAAGTCAAGGCTGGTGTGTTTCTTGTTTGTTTGCTACTTGCTACCCTGTGGCCAACGTGTTGCGTGGACGTAGGCTGCTGACTCGGATGAACATAGCCAAAAGATCCCTGGTCTTGAAGCATTGAACCGACTTCCAAGACGTC
>CAUJNA010003618.1:107500-112500 GCA_963377175.1 Effrenium voratum
CAAGGTGCCTGGGCAGACGAGTGCATAGTTTGCGTGACTGGCGGACTTGGGACAACAGCCGCTGCGACAGTGACAAACCAATCCCTGGACAAGGCTTACTTTTATCCTTGGATGTGTTTGTTTGCCTCTCGCCTTTCCATTCTCATCGCCCTGCGACTCCAGACTACTTGGTGCAATATGAGCAGCAACTTCTTTTGGACTGCAAGCTGCACTGCCGCGATTCAAACATCGGGAGAAGGCCCCATGAGGTCATATTCTTGGGAAACCCCAGCACACAACATTGGGCGCACGGAAGTAGGGGGGACATCCCGCACCCCCAAAGAATTGCCGACAGCAAATCGTTTGTTCCACTTGCGCTTCCCAGGAAGGTACTCTCCCTGCCACAAACATGGAAGCTAAGAGAGGACTATTTCCAGAGATCCTTCTTTCCAGAAAACCAGCAAAGCCCTGGGAAAATGGCTGAGGTCTCAAGGATCAACCCCTAGAGGAAATGTTTCCCCTCTTAAAGGTTGCATGCAAGGCGGGAGGCTAGCCACAACTTCCTCAGTGCCGCTGTCTTCTTGCCGCCAAGGATCCCCGGTTGGTTGCTGCGGAAGCGCGCCCCGAATTTGCTGCTTCGGAGATGCCGCGACTGGGGCCCCGCAACCCACATGCTCGCGCCTTGCTCAACTCAGATCCAACGCCTGCGACGGGGTCCAAAGTCAGCATGTGCGGTTTCCCTTTAAGCGACCAGTTCGAGGTTCATCCTGCATTTTTGTGGTCCCATTTCGAGACGTCGAGTCGGGCTTCGCATGGGTGCAAGCGGGTCCAATTGAAAGCTTGGTGGAAGGCGAGCGTTGTTGCCTGTTTGCCACTCAGTTCTGAATGAATGGCTCGGCTAATCGCAGCTGACGAGCAGGTCCTGTCAGGTTGAAGAAGGTGTCATTGATGTTCCTGGAGGGAAACTGGCAGACCACGCCAAACAAGATGCAAACGTTGTGAAACTGTGCCTCTCGGACAAATCCCTATACTTACTATGCCTTTGTACGCTTCTTGGTGCGGAGCCAAATCTCCGCGGCTGGTTCGAACACACTCAGATTTTTCAAATATGTTGTTCACTCATGAAGTATGCCAGACATTGACATCGCAATTCAGCAAGTACCGCGTGTATTCCTGAGGAAGTCTTGAAGGTGGAGCGTGATCCAGAGACCTACATCCTGCAGGCGGGAGGCGGCCATGTCCCGTCCATGGAATATATATAGGACATGATCTTTCGTTGCATCTGGGCTCTGTTGGATATGAATCCCTGCCTTTCCACCCCTTTGTGCTCTTGGGGTATCTTCCATGTTAGGGTTATACCAGACCTCCCTTGAAAATGACGTCCCGCTCCACTCAGCCCGATAGTCTACTTGCAGATTGCAGATGTTTGTAGGAATTCGTGGGACCTGCACCCCTTTGGCATGGCAGACAATCTTCCCAATGGCGCCAAACAGGAAACAAGTAGATCGAGCCCCAGCAGAGGTCCCAATTGAGTCTCACTTCGGCAAACTGATTTGAAAGAGTCCAAGAACAACATTTGAGGTACTTGCTAAAAGGCTCTGAAACTTCTTGCGACAGTCCAGAAACCCTAAAAAGACGAAGGTCGTTCTTGTTTTTCCTCTTTTAAGCAGCCAAAGAACCACGGGTTCCTGTAGGGGTCAATGGGAAGCCCCTCCTTCACCACCAAACCGATCCAAGCTGCAAACGGGGGGCTGGAGCGAGGTGGACGACGACCAGCGCTATGGGCCCACGCTGCTGGCCTCGCTGCTGCGCGCGGCCGGGCCTTTGCCTGGCCGCGCCCTGGGCGCGGGCACGCAGTGACGCGGAAAGGAACGTCGGGTTCTGGGACGTGGATTTCTTGAGGGTAACCTTTTTGGCGGTAAAAAAGGGGGAAACCAAAGGCAACTGCCCCAGCGATATATATATATATATATATAATTGATTGATTAATATTAATTAATCAGTGAATTATCTAATTAATCAAAAGGGGGGTGCCCTATTCTAACACACACACACACACACTCACATATGTCCCTGCTTGGTTTTGGGCGATGTTGCAGTTTTTTTTTGGGTGGGGTGACGTGTAGAGGGGCCATGTAAGGAACCCTGTTTGGATGTTGTTATGTGGATGATTGGACCCTTTGGGAACCTTTGGATATGGCTGCAAAAGTATCCTTTGAACATGGATGGATATGGATGGTATTCGGTTTGAACCCTAGGGTATACCCGTGTTGGGAGTGTTTGTCTTTATTTGGCACACCTCGGCAACCACACCACGAAACACACAAATTCTGGCGAGACATTGTGCCAACTTGCGGCTTGCAGAAATTCGGCTTTGTTCTGCTGCAGAATGTGTTCAACAGGCTCAAAACAGTAAGGGGCGTTGGCAACAAATGGGGCCTCATGCTCAGCAAGTTGTGCATGTCAGAATTATTTTTAGTGCTTTCGGCTCATAGCTTTTGAAGGCTGAAAGGGACGGTCATCAAATCTGCAGGTGGGAAAAGGAGTTTGATTTTGGCTCACGTTGATCGCCCAGCGTTTTCTGGTCTTTGCTGGCATTTGCTTCTCACGGGGAGGATGTCTCAAGAATGGGGGACTCCCTTTTGAATTGGCATGTCAGCACAAAAACATCACGGATGCAACCAACATCTCCACCCTCTTGAAACGTACTCAAGGGGGGTCCATGCCCCCATGCATGTTCCCCTGTTGGGTACAAGGGAACTGGTGTGTGGATGGCGGGTCTTCCCATTGTCGGACAACACCAACCTACCCATGATTGTTTTGTTTTGGGGAGGCCTCATTTTACCCACAGAATGCACCAGAGGGCTGGCCCCCGTTTCGAGGGTCTTCCAGGACCACCCAGTCAGGTTCCATGGCCATTTGCGTGGGAGAATAGCAGGGTTGTGCTATTTCTGCTTCAAGAACCAGACCTTGGTCCCTTTGAAATGGGATCCAAAAGGAGGTTCTTATAACGCTGGGTGTTTCAACTATGGTTTAAACCGCCGGGCCCTTTTCGACACATGCAACATGATGAAGGTAAAACCAGGAGGGTTGGGAAAACAGGGTCCCCTTCAGGAAGCTGAATTTCCGAACCCTGCAACTTCCGTTGTTCCGAGGCATGCCCCCACCCACCTGGGCCTGGGTGGTGTGGTGCTGGAAGGCCTGATTTTGGACAAATCCCCCACCGGTTAGATTCCGAACGCCTGGAATGTTGTTTGAAGTTCCATCTTTGCTACTTACTTGGGAGTCGCCGAAGGGGTAATTGAGATATGAAGGGGAAGACCTTTTGGTCGTAGTGCTGGTGTCCACGAAAGCTCCGCGACGCGGGTCGCTTACTTTCTCGCGGAAGTTTTTTGTAAGGATGTTTTGCTATAAGGAAGATGGACTGATTTGCACAGACTAAGGTTGAGACGAAAGCACTGTCTGAGGATTGCCGCAAGAATACGTCATTGCAAAAGCACTCCCCAGCAGAACGCAGCTTGTTGGAGACGGGAGCTTTCGTGTCCAGTTGCGCTCAACTCCCCAGCCGGATGTTCATTCATGTTTCCGGCAAGATCCGCGAAATTTATGCGAAAGTCCATGAACCTTCCCGCCCCTCCTGTGCTGCAGCACGGCCTTCTACTTTCGAGCTGGCGGCTGCAGAGGTTATTCGCTGCTGAAAGGTTGCGAGGCAGGACTGCGGAAGTGTACTTCGAGTGCTACTTTGGTACTGAAAGGTCGGCTTTCAGGCTGAACTTGCGACTTTCGAGCGGGCTGCAGACGTGTACTTGGTGCATTCAAAGCTGCGACTTTCGAGCCGGGACTGTGGAAGCGTACCCTTCGCGTTCTACTTGTGGATTGAATGTTGTGAAAATCGCTTCGCGAAAGCTGCTCGATGGAGGTCGCAAAAGTCAAGGTTTTTTTTTGCAAAGATGGCGTTTCCGGGAACAAGGAACAAGGCATTTGCTTTTCCAGACAGCCGCCACTTCAAGTTCCATACATTTGTGGGAAAGACTGCAAATTTGGAGTTGCAGACCCCCTGCACCCCCTTCCCTTTGGGTGGAACGGCCGAATCTACAGAATGCCCAGCACTATGACATTCCAGGTGTCTCATTCTCCGCCTGTTTTGTGATCTCCTGTGATATGCTTCAGCTTTACTAAATACGGGCCAGAACACCGGCTGTGGACGAGCGTGGACGAGCGTTTGGAAAGACAACCTGTCTCATTCTGACCTTGGAAGGTGTCCATGGGGCGCTTTTCCGCCGGAAGTTCTTCGATGACAGCGTCTTCGACTTCACCGGCTTTGCTCCGCACTGCCAGGCCCCGCGGCTTCTGAAATTGTCGGCTCTTCAGGGGAGGCTGCGCACTGAATTCCCCGGTCAGCTTGTGTCAGGTGTCGGACTCTGAATTGGCAAGACAGAGAAGCAAAGCATTTCATTCGCGTGTTTGAATGGAACATGCTGACATGTCATGTGTGTGTGTGTGTTTGTGTTTGTGTTTGTGTGTGTGTGTGTGGGAGACACAGGCTTCAGTCTTCAGTCACTTCAAGGCATTGATCGAGAACTGAGAAGTTCTGGCACGACGGGTGTTGTTCTGCCTCCTTCACCATACCAGAAATTGACGGAACGAGTTTCCCAGATTGTCAAGCTTTCAAGAGGTTTACCCTTTATGCCCATTTTCCGGGTCCTTTGGGCAAGTGAAATAATGAAAGCGCATGACATTGTCCCGGCTGCGCCGCAGTTGCATGACGACCTTTGGCTGTCAGCTCACCTGGCGCGAAAGGCTGGGGCAGGGCCAGGGGGCAAGCCATGTGGGCAAGACAGACACCTTGAGGAGCAAGAAGGCGTGGCCAATGGAAAGGAAGTTCTTTTTCTGACAGCCCGACTGAGGTGTGAAGCATGCTGAAGCGCTTAGTTTCTGCAAGACAATCACCTTCCCGTATTATTAAATGGCTGTGGGTCAGCACCAATGGTAAGATTTTGGGGTAGGTGCACTGCCTGCAC
>CAUJNA010003618.1:120000-155000 GCA_963377175.1 Effrenium voratum
ATTTTGGCAGAACCCCAAAGCCCACATTGCGTCATCCGTCCATGGAACTTGATGTGCACGAAGGGATCCCTGTGAGGAGAGCTGGCTGGAGAAGGATGCAGTGGGGAGTTGTGTGTTCACCAGTTGCGCTATTGAAAATGGACACAGGCCACGCCTCAACGAGCTTCGACCCTGAGCTTCTTGATGGAGATGCGCAAGTGGTTTTGCCCCGTAAGTTGCCGCATCAGAAACATTCCATCCTTTCCATATCCATAGAATCCCCTCTTCAGCAGAGTTGATGCTAGCCGCAAGAGTTGGTGCTGCGTTCATGTCTCTTTCCTTTTTCTTTGGGACCCAATAAAGTTGCCAACACTCCTGCCACAATCTGTGGGGGTTGATAGAAGCCACGAAGACGGACAGGGCCTCGGGAGCAACCCTGGGCAAACCGTCAAGCGACGAGCGCAGGCGCGCGCTTGGTGCTCGGCGCGTGGAACCAGCCCCTGGAGCTTCTTCTGCAGCGCTGTGGCAACTGCAATGCTGCGGAGGCAAGCAGAGCTGTCAACGTGGCCCCGTTTTTGCCCTGGCGCCTTTTTGTTCGAGCTTTCTAGAGGGAGTACCCAAATGGGTTCGTAAAACTGCCAACCCCTGAAGTAGTATGATTACCTATGGTCAACATTGTGCCCACTGGTTGAGTGTGTCAAAACTAGAGCCACGTAAAATCAGCTATGCTTAGATTGGAATACTAAAAGCAGCCAGAAGGACCCATGTGCCATGGCGATGCACCTTGGGCCAATGGCCACATGCAATTGGGACCCAATCGGATCCGGCGCGCGCTACATGGGCGTGCTCCACAGAGTAAACGCAGCCTTGACGCATGTGTGATCACTGGCGTGTTCAGATCATATGCCTACTGCCTGCCTGCGCGCTTGACACTCCGAGCTTGGGCAATTTGTCATAGAGGATGCTATTGTCCTTGGCATTAGAGTGTAAGAAAACATATTGCTCAGCCCAGTTCTGAAAGCCCAGTTATGAAACAGGATGGTCAGAATCAAGCTTGATCAAGGCTAGAAGTTTGGCGGGGGTTCGGGGCCGAATTTATTGCCAGGCTCTTTGGAGCTTCCAATGCCACCTGAGCCACGTAAGCTTGGCCATGCCAGGCGTTCGACACGGTGCTACGCTTTGAGGAGGCAGGGGGGTTTGGGGGTGGGCATACAAGGACTGCGAAAGGCAAGGGGGGCAGGTTTTGGGAGCAGGCAAACCTTGGGAGAGCAACTTAGGAGGCCAGGCACAGGAGCCTGCGCCATCCCCACTCTTACCCAGTCCCCGCTTGTGTTGATTGCCCAACCTGGGGACCTGGGGTGCTTTCGGCTTTTTGAGCCTCGCGCTTGCATGGCCTTTCATATCTTTGGTGTTGATGTGGTTTGCTTGTTGGCTCGATTTGATTTGAGGTTGTCTAGATTTGCTTTGTTGTCCAGACAAGGATGAGGTGTTGTTTTGCCTCGGGCGGGTTTTTCTTAGGTCTGGATCCCTGGCTGGCTGGCCGGCCGGCTGGCTGGTTGGTTGGTTGGCTGGCTGGTTGGTTGGTTGCCCCCTGGTCCAGGTGATGCTGGGGATGTTGCCAGCCCAAACAAAAACCAGCGCTGGGGCAAAGCCAGCCATAGGAAAATAAAAAGCAACACCTCTACCGCCAGACAAGGGCCTGTTCGGTGCGTGCGCTAGCCAGCCATCTAGAATGCTGAGAGTCACAATAAGTCTGTGTCCACTGTGATCCACTGTGGAAAGGGCATCTTGACGGGGCCAACCACAGGTATGCATCTATGTAGATCTCGCTGTGATGCATGTAATGTTTGAAAGGCATTTTGATGAAGCTGAAACAAGACCAACAAAAGCGGAAAAGGGCCGTCGTCAAGGGACTCGGTTGAAAAATCATTCCACAACGGATTGCACGACTGTTGTCTATAGTTGTGCAAGTTTGGCATGCTTCTAGGCACAGATTCCGATGCGAGCCTCTAAGACTACATTGACTACCCCCAAACCACTACCCCCAGAAGCCAATGGATATATACAGGGTATATAAAGCTTAGGAAAGGGTTGTATAAGGGTTATACGAGGGCGCCTCAATTTGTGCATATTTGGCTGCTGCAGAAACCAGGTAATTCTGGAGCTACGGCATGTGTTTCATCCGGGTTCGCTTCTATCAGTTTGACGTTGAAACTTGTGAACATCAACGCTTGGTTTGCGCCGGTATCTTTGTTTAAGGTGAACATCAAAGCTTTGCTTTCTTGGCAGCCAGTTTGGTTTGCTGCTTTGATCATGTCGCGTTGGAGGGACCGCCACATACCCGGTTTTGGGGGTAGTGGATTTGACTGGGCGATTTGGGGGTAGTCACACGTCACCTGGTATGCGCGTGAAAAAGATGAATCACACCACTACCCCCAGTTTGGGAGTAGTTGGGGGCGGTAGCGCGCGGATAGTGCGGGAGTTCCGGAGTCGGTGTGGGTGGCAACAACCCCAAAATTGCTTTTCGAATACCGGGACAATCGACCACAAAAGTTCACCACTTTTAGCCACGAGGTAGACGGGCACCAGGCTAAGCCATTCTGAAGAACTGTGCTGGTAGGGACTCACCATTCTAGGGGCCAGGCAGCTGCAGGCAAATAATTTCAAACATCAAGCAGTTTGAAGGGTCCGCTGGAGCACAAAATGTGGGCTTTTGGGGGTAGTGTTTTGGGGGTAGTGAGTTTGGTCTTAGAGAGCCCATCCAGTGACATGGCTGGAGTGACCCGGCAGCTTCGGCCAGGATCCAGCTACTGCCATCATCCATCTCAGCGCTGTGCCCAGGAAGGGCCTTCGTTCCCTGGCAGGAGCCTCGGAACTCCGCCTGTGAAAGGGAAGGGTAGGGTTGAACAGGCTCGGAGCCCTCCGCTTCACTGGTATCCCTCCCCTCAACCATAACAGGCCATGAGCAGGGGTTTGAACAGCAACGGAGCAAGAATGGAGTTTAAGAGTGCCAGCAGAGTGCCAGCAGAGTGCCGGCAGAGTGCCGGCAGAGTGCCACTCCGCTCGTATTCTTGCCAGGGTGTGTCAGAGCCAGCCTTTGCAGGTTTTATTGACGCGGCAAGGTCGGCTAAGCATGGCGGATCTCCCTCGATGGTCATTCAGCTGTGAAGTAGAAGGTACCACAAAGAGTTGTTTTTGTTCACTACTCAGTTGCCTGATGAGACGAGATGAAGAGCTGTGCCGCGGTCAACTGGATCATTTGATTTGCGATCTTGGAGGTATATAAAGTTCAGGTGAAGTTTGCTGGGAGGAAGCGTGTCTGATGCCCAGGTCAATTTGTTGAAGTGCCGTTGGCAGCCGAACGCATTGTGCAGCTAGCAATCAAACACCAAGCATTGTGCACCATGCATGCAGGAGTCATTTCACCAGCATCAAGCTAAGTTTCACCAAGGCATGCAATACCGTCCTGCCAACAAACATCCCAAGACGACTTTCCATTTACTGTGCCTTTGTGCACCAAACCATGTGGGAGGATAGCACTTGCCGCGACTCGTCCCAGGTGCGGCGACTGCTGCGCTGTACGAAGGTCCGGAGCCGGAAACTGTGCCGCGCCGAGGATGGGGTGGTCTTTCGGAGGCGCGGATGCGACGTCAGTGCAGGGACTCGGCTTTGGGATTGATTGCAGGTGCTGAAGATATAGTGGCAATGGTCTAGGGGGTGGTTCCTGGTTTTTAAACCAGTTGTTTTTCTTGTTGAAGTTAGCGGTTTCCCTTCGTGGTTTGGTGTTCGGAAAGAAGGATGCATGGAAAGAATGAGGAAGTGATCCCAAGACATGTTTCAGGCTGATGAATCAAGGTAAGTTCTGAACCTTAGGCTGAAGGATCTAGGTGCAATTACTGCAACCATAGTTCAAGAGTTCTTGCTGGAGCAACTCGACTAGCTGGATCATGCGGGCCCACCGAGTGCAGAAATGTCGGATTTGCAAAGGCTGCCGTCATGGCAAGGTCCGGCAAGGTCAAGAGGCAATGTACCCTGTGTAGCAAGTCTCCCCATAGCAAGCGCTGTCCTCACGGCATTTCTCGCAATGATCTTAAGCGCTCAATCCCTGCCCTCCTGGCAATGTCCGGAAACGCTGCAAATGCAACGGGTGTCCACACGGCAAACTGAAAAATAAGCTCAGGTCATATCCCCAACAGCATGCGGTGCTCTTTTTAGTGTTCGCACCACCCCGCAGCCCTCGTGGAACCCTCGTGGAACCTTGGTGGAACCCTCGTGGAACCTCACCTCAGGGCCGCCCCGGACCACCCCGGAGCTTATCTGGGCTGAGACCCCAAAGCTTTCAGCTGTTGGGGAAAATGCGTGCGCTACTGCGCGTGCTCACATGGGCTGCACTATGCATCACTGCAAGCCTTGTCATGGGAAGCTGAAGCGAGACTGCCTCCAGTGAGTTTCCAGTGCAGCGCATGCCCGCACGGCGTCTAGCAGAAATGCCCGATTTGCTGAACGTTTAGTTGTGCATTGTGCCTGAGACAAAGACGGATCACTTTTGGCCTGCAAGACAGATGTAGGCGAATGACATGTCACTGGTTGCCATTATTATAAGACTGCTTCTGAATTTGTGCATTGCCGCTACTAGCAGCAAGGCTCGTTTTGAACGAATCGTGAGAATCGATTATGGCAACGTGGATCGCCGCTTTTCCATTCATCAAAGGATCCTGGCATGTGCGTGGCAGGCATGCTGCCTACGACACCGACCGCATTCAAGGTGGCTGATTCAGCGGCCAGCGGATTCCGACCACATGCCACATCTTGTACTGCAGGTGTTTGTTTGAAATCCTTGGCTCCATGCAGGAGCAAGCTCGCAAATGAGATGTCTAATTTGCAGCGGAGACGGGCAGTTTCCCTTTGCTTAGGCAGATTGATTGCGCTGTTGACATTGAAATTGCAAAGCGCAAAAGCCAGGCCTCACTGTGAGTCATGTGGAAGAATCCAGTCACGCATTGCAATGTCGTGTTGCCCTTTAGCTGAAAGAGAGTCACTGGCAATCTGATTGGTAGTTTGCTGTCGGTTGGGGAACGGGGAGGCCACTCAACTTTCCCAGCCAGGGGTTAAGAACACCCCATGTTGCCCATGGCCATCCATGGCCTCTCAGAACCTCATTTTGTCCTGGCAGGCGCGATTTTTATGCCCAAGGTGAGCGAGGACTTTTATGCTCACCACAGAGGCACCGCGACTTGGCCATCAAAAGCCATCCGTTTGCAGCCCAGAAGGAAACTCGAGCTCGTTTTGCAGGTACTGGTTGGGTGCATGGATAAAATATAGGAACCCGCAAAGATTGCCAAGACTGAACTACCTTGCCAGTAGATTCCTGTGCCGCGTACTGCCACATGCCACACATGTTGTGTTGATTAAAGTTCGCGTTGACGTCTGCCGCCGGAACTAATGTTCCAGTTACCCTCCAACCCACAAACACGGAATCTGACTGGTGGTTCCTGGAGTGACTGGAGCTTCCACCCTGTCGCAATTCAAATGCAGCATGCCAAGTAGTGCCTAATGTTGACCCAGAAATTGTGAACCCTGGTTGATTCATAGTGTCCCCAGCCCCATCCAAGCAAAAAATCGCAGGCCCACCGCTACGAATCCCGCATCGTTCATCCGGGGTCGACAATTTCGAGCGCCCACCCTTCGAGCCGCCAGGCCTCTTGTGGCGGGACAGCAGCGGCTCCTGGCGCACCAGCGAATCCCAAGGGCACCACCTGGCAAGGCTGCGACAGCACAGCCAACAGGCGCTGCGGATCCATGAATCGGCGAGGGTGGGCAACTGTTTTCAGGGCCTAAACGACTCTGCAGCTGTCAACCCGGCGGAGGTACTGTGGATGGAACATAGTCTTTGCGGTCTGGGAAGCCTTGTGACTCATTTTACCAACTCTAAATACCTCTGAATGCCTGACCATCACTGTGAGAAACGTGTCCCACATGGGCACATCCCACACAGTACAAGTGTGTGAAAGATCTCGCTGAGTTGCTTAAGGTGCACCAGTGCATGATGTTGAGTAAGACCTGCGCCACAATGATCGACCTGTGCGTACGCAACACCTCCCTGCGCCTCTAGTGGCGTAACATTAAGCTGGTGGTGCAAGCAAATCATGGCACGTTTAGGATGTGGCCAAATTTTATGATCGGCTTGCCAACATCGATCTACAGTGAAGAGTTGCAAGTGACTACGCTGGATGCAGCGTGATTTGTAGATTTGTAGATAACCTTATAGCCCGGCTGCCAGCAAGCATTGGCAGATGTGTTGCTTTGTGGTGATTCGCATGTCATGCTGGGTACGTACAAGAGATGCAGGGATGCATACTGTCAGCCATGCAAAATGTCAACGTATCCGAGTCTGCGTGCTCATTGAGAAAGATATGAGGATCGACTTGGAGCCACGAATCGTTTAAGAGACGTACCGTTGAGATAAGCTCTTTTGGGATGGGGCTTCACAACAACGCCCAAATTGTTTACGTCGCGCCAGGATTCAGAGGCTCCCCAGACTGTCCGTTGGGATGATTGGCCTTTATATAGTGCGCAATCCAAGTTCCACTTGTGTGCCTTACCTGAGATTCGTAGTGTGTAGAGGTCAATCATTGGCAGCTGAATCCCACCCTGTTGGGCCAAGAGACCTGATTGATAAGCATATGTGACCCAAGCCGCAAAATGTCATGGCTGGGTCTGAGGGCAATACAATGCCCGTATGCCATCTGACAATACCAGGCCGCGAGATCTTGCCCTGTGGTCCCCTTTGCTGCCCATGCGTTGAAGGGACTGTGTACTGCGCAAGCTGGGTGTGAATATCGTTCCTTTCTAGTTCAGGCTCATCGCATTGCGTCGTGTGGTTGGGGAGTGGAGGATGCCAACCAAATTGTGACTCCTTGTTCCAACAATGAAAGCGGACAGGCCATTGCAAGAGAGGTCGGAGAACTTTCTACTTGGGTACTTCCGTAAAGATGGCCGTCGCCGTTTTGCGCAGGACACGGTGGTGCGAGCTTGGCTGGCACAGTCCGTGGCCACGCATCGACGGGTGGCCGGGGCACCAGGGGGGTTGCAGGGCGCCAGGCTTGGTTTGGGGTTGCATTCCATTCGCCAAGATAGTACACGGTGGTTGATGTCGGAAGTGCATTCTAACGCGAGAACCAGATTTGGGTCACTGCAATTAACGGGGCAATGTCCGGCGCAAATGCGGCCGCTCACAGCGTTGGCCCATCCACCCGCCAAGCTCAATTCGTTGCGCGGCTTGGGTTTTGTTCTTGTTAGGCAGTTAGGCTATTTTGAACAGTGTGGGTAGACGACGTCCACAGTCCCTCTGATTGCCAACAGCGTTGAAGATGCTGAGTCTTGAATTCATCTATCCAGGAGCATCTGAGCGCCGGTGAGCCGATCTTCCACGCTGACACTTTATCGTCGACCTGTGCGCTTTTGGGCTAGTTTGATGCCCAAGTCTTTGAGGCAAATGTTGTTCAACGCATCATCTGAGCATTGCCGGATTGCGCTTTGAGTACCGAACGGTTCAAGCGCGTGACAAGCCAGCCTGCAAGACTCGAAGCTGAGTGCAATCGCTTCGAAAGCATGAAGAAATACGGCGCGGTCCAAGTCAGATTCCGTGTGGCAGAATACTGTGCAGGACTGATCAGTCAAGAAGCCAGTGCAGCAGTCGGCAAGCGCCGAGCTCGAGGGGGTGGGCGTATTGGAAGGGCCATGTGCTCTTGAGCCGACGCGCTTATCATTTAATTTGACAGGCATGCGCGGGGCTGAGCGCTTGAGTGGGTGCGCTTATCACTTGGCAGGCGTGTATGCAGTGCTGAGCGGGTGCGTTTGAGCAGGTCTGCTTGTGATCAAAGTGCTGAGCAGGCGTGCTTATGATGATATTCATGCCTTGAACAAGAGGCTCAGGTAATCAAATCTGGCACGCGTTCGCTGGGGAGGTTGGGGGGTGGAAACAGGGTCAGGTACCTGTTTCGTTATACTACGGTTGCACTGCCAATAGCTGCGACGGTCCAGATAACACTTGTGCCAGCGCCGGCGACATTTGGTGTCTCACCACCCAATATCTCGTGGACATGGCAGGTCAAAGAGGCAGACAAATGAGGGGTTTCTCCAATTCTCCAAATGGACTTTTTCAGGACCTTTTTAGATGAAACCATTGTTGGGGATTGGTTCCTATTTTGAGGCATGTGCCTAAGGTGGCCCTGCTGCCCTGGGGCTTATGGCGGCTGGCCAGGGCTTCTCGGCTGCGCGGGGCGTGGCGCAGCTACGTGCCCGTGAAGGCGGAGTCGTTCTAAGGGAAGACGTGCGTTTGGGCGTCCTTAGTACTCCCCTTATAAATATGGTGTATTTTGTCTGCACATGTATTTGGGCCTTTTTTGGTGTATGATATTGCAGTCCATAAGGGACCAGTCCCTTGTCGGGGCCGGACACCATTTACACGGGATTTAGAGACAGTCCCAGAAATAGAAGCGGGTGCTCTCTGGATTGTTCACGTGGTGTCGGGTAGATCTCTTGAATGCAGGCTTTGAGTATGACTGAAAGGGCGTTCACACCAAGGCATTCCATGAGCATGGGGTTCATAAAGCCTTCAACCCTCAAGCCTTATGCCAGATAGGAGTGGTTTTCCTTGCAGTGGTATCCCACCACGGAGTAGGATTGGGATCCCCTCCATGTTGAACAACCCATCCAAATAAGGGATGGGGGCTCTTGATGTTTCATCCTGAATGTTCAGTTTGAATGTGGCTGTGAGTTTGTGTGCAATGATTGGACACGGGATCAATGGACCCGCCGCTTCTCATAACAGCCCAACTTGCATTTTCCAGCCTGACAGTAGATATGCATTTACATGGCACCGTGATGTACCCCTGGCAACCGTATGGCTTGTGATAGAGTGTGTTTTTAGTTTGACCCTGTGTCACCATTTGAGTTGTCCCTTGAAGAGTTCCGTTCTGGTAAGGCTGATTAATGTATATATTTCGACAATTTGGTGAGCTGCAAATGTTCATACGTGACATTCTTCCAACGAAGTGCGCCGTGAGCACATGCCATGATGCCTACATTGCTTTCCCTGTGACGACATTGGCTCCCGGTTGCCCACACTCCCTTACATACCGAAATTCTCGAATGAATGGATGGCGATGACATGACTTTGCAACATCCCAATCGGCTTTGCAACATCCCAAGCGCAGAGTCCCACTTCGTTGTAAGCAGGATTTTACTATAGCAATCTGGGAGTGGTCACAAGCCTGTGCCAGTGCCAATGCGTTCTCATGCATTTGTTTGAGCTGGCAGGTGAGGAGAAAGATGACGCGCTGCCTGCCGGCAGCTGCGGGTTCCAGATTCAGGCACAGCTGGAGCCGGGACCAAGACAGCAGGAAGATAAGGCTGTCCAGCTTTGCGACACTGAGTGCCAGCTAGTCCGGTGCTGATGTTTCCTTTTTTTGTTGTTGCTGGCTCCACTAAGCGCGTGAAAAAAGCATTGTAGGGAGTCGCTGTGCAACGCTGTGAGCTCGGCAATCCAGAAAGTCATCTCCGATTGTGCACTCCCCCCAGCCGCATGCAACGTTTAACAGATACTGCAGCCGCTGCGCACTTAGAAAGTGCGGCAACCCCGCTGAAAGCCCTTGTGTCAACCTGTTTCGTAGATAGCACACCGAAAGTCCTAAGTGGACAGTACTTCACCGTCTTTGCAGGTCCTTGTTGTTCTAGTTGCACATCCCCCATTTGCTTCAGGGATCCTTCTTTTCGGAAAATGGCCAAGAGCCCAAAAAAGCTGGCTTCTCCAAAAGATGGGAGCACGAAAGACGGAATCGCCCCCCTTTTTTGTGGTTGATGCATTCGTTTGTGGGGTACCAACCAAACACCAAGGGATTCGGAGGGTGTGGCAAACAGCAATGGGTTGTTTTGAGGTTACCGGTTACCCCTTTTCGGGTTGATTTGAAGGGCAGTCAAAAAGGACACCATCACTCAGATGAACCTGAAGCATCGTTCAGCCACCATGGAGGCTGCGAGTGATGTGCCTTCAGAGGGGCCTGCCACTGCTGGAGCTGCTGCTGCTGGAGCAATGGCCAAAGACGCTCATTTTCCTGGCAGGCGATTGGTGAAATGGGGGCAACGGACATGACTACAGCTGGGGCACAATTCCCTCATGTTGTGTAGTCCTCCCCCTTAGCCACGCAATAGGAGTTGCGCCATGGAAAATTCCCTGGTGTTCTGGGATGTTGATTTTCAGCAGGCCCCTTTCGGTTCGGATGGTAATATTGTCGGTTACGTCTTTGTCCTTTTGCCGGCCAGGCTGCCATGAGCAGTCGTTGGGGCAGGCAGAAAAGTGGAAGTTATAGTTCAGAGCAAACCTTTGACAGCAGTGACAACTCTCATCTGATTCGAATAGTCATAAGCCTGAAGGATCACGGTTGGATTTGGATCTGTTTGGTCTTTAAGGAGATCACGCCTGCCGGAATCCCCCTTCCCAGATTCCCCGGGGATCTCCCCGAGACTGCATGCCATGGTCCTCAACCCAAGGAGTGCTTGACCACCGAAAGGGTTCCCGTGACGGGGTTCATACTATGGGTGGACAAAACCCTGCACCACTTTGAAACCATGGTTGAAACCATTGTTTGTTGGTATTTACAAGGGAATCACCATTTCAGGCTTTTTTAGGTGGTGGGAAATGGATTTCGTCCATCCACAGTATGAACAGCTTGGCTGCCACCGGCCCGGTGCCAGGTCACCGTGGGGCAACGCTGGAAACCATGCTGCAGGCTGTGGACTTGTGGAGTGGAGCGGCTCGGATGAAAAGGATGGGTTCTCAACCGCGGGGTTCTTTTTTTTTTGACGCCGCGGTATTTGTGTGTCTGTGTGCTGCATGGGGAAGTGCGTGATTTGTGGGGTGGGAGGGGAGTAGTGTACCCTCTCGCAACTTGGAGCTTCCGTGTGGCCGCATTCAGGTGGTCATTGCAGGCCATGCGCTGTCATATGGCGCGACGCTCGGTTGGAAACATAGCCAGATCCCCACCTCCTTCAAAATGGAATTGCGCGAGGAGGGGACCCCCGGACTTCCATTGGTGGTTCCATTTTCCCTTTTCTGGGGAAGACTAGCCAGAAAATGGAATTGAGGGGAACAATAAGGTAGGGCGGATATAACTAGGGACCGGGTTCGTTGTGCTACCTGGACCCTCAAGCTGCCCTCAAGAATGATATTGCCCCAACATACTGGGCTGATTCCCCAATTTAAAGCGCCAGCTTGAGGGTCCTGGTGACCTTTTTTGATGCGCCACCCAATGTTTGCATGTCCCCTTGGATATGATCTTGCAATGATGTGCATGTGATGCATTCGTTGTTTTCTTGTTTTCCTGTTCTCAGCCATCTGCGTATGCTCCCAGTCGTGCTGGTGGCAGGCATGCAGGGCCCATCCCAGACACATCCTACGGTGCGCTGTACCGCCGAAGCTACCTGGATGGGTGCCTGCCGCTGCATCCAGCATGTTGACACGCGCTAGTTGGGAGCTGTAGTTCATGTCGACGCAGAGCACTTTTTGTTTGTTGCACATGTGCGAAATGTTTAACTGTGTCAGATTGTCAGGTGGTGGTGCCCTGCAAGCTGTCATTTTGGGCTTAGGCGCATGGTAGACGACTTGGAAGATGCCTGCGCAAGGCATTTCGAGCCCTGGCTGGCAGATGTTTGTGTGAGTGTAAGGCTTTGGATGCTTTCCCAAAAAAATTCAAGCATGGAACCTGAAAGTCGGTTTTTTGCCTCAGCCGGTTGCAAGGAAGCCGTGTCTTTGGGGTTCAGGTTCCCAGTTTTGGGAGGGTGGCACCGGCTCGGCTGGTGAGGACCTGGTGCTGGCGGCCCACCTGGCGCTGAAGGCGGTGCCCACGGAGGTCTTGGGGATAGAGGGCGCCACTGCGGAGCCCAAGCCCGGCGCCGCGGAGCGCTCCAAGGGATCGGATCGGATCGGGGCCATAGACTACCCTTAAAAAGCATACCCTAAAAGGAAGGAGGTTGCAAAATAGACCCTAAGTGTCCACCATACCCGGGGGGGGGGGGTGGCAGATGGGATTTGGGGGGGTTGATCAATATTCCGTTGGGCCGATCCAAATGACCATGCGCAGATTTGGTGTAATTGTTCCCATGTGGAACAATCTTTGTCCCAGGTGAATGACCTTTTGGTCAACCCCCATTTGGCGGTGTCTCGGAATTTTGCGGACGCCCTTTGGTGCGCAGTGGAAGCGAAGCTAGCTGTTTTTGCGCGAGCTATTTCGAGAGCACAGGTTGTCAAATGCGCGTGTATTGAACGCATGCCACAGACGCAATTCATGAATTCACGCATGTCTAGTGTTCCTTTTCCTGAAAGCTGGCCTAGAATAGGTTTTGCTCAAGGTTTGTTAGGCGTGGAAACAAGTGCGAACAAGTTCAAAGCAGGCTGGTGAACATCCTTTGCTCTTCCAGCTTACAGTCCACCTTCGCACACCAATTTCGCGCTTGAATTATGCAACCCTGCCAGCCGAAGGACCCTGCGCGCAAAACAGTTACCAAGCGAAGCAGTTCCAATTGAACACAGTCTGAACGCGGGACGTCCCTTCTTCTTCTTTTTTAAGAGGTAGGCGATCTTAGAAGCGTTTGCGAAGCCACCAAAAGCCTTCTTGCGGTGCCGCTGTTGGTGTACGTGCTTGATTTTTGAGGAGAAGTGAGGTTGAGTCATTGAGCGCGGCGATGTCAGCGATATGAAATCAAATTCTCAGCACCTCACGGCTCGTATCGTTTCACTCGCAAGGAGTGCTGGGCGATGTTGGTGCAGCGTCATCCAAGCCTTTGGGCCTCCGTGGTGCCAACCAGGCGAGCGGAATTGCAACCTGAGAGACGCAGGGCCCCCTGAACCCTTCTAAGAACCCCTTCTAAGAAGGTTCAAAGAACGGTGGGAAAGGGAGATGTGGAGATGTCCCTAGGGCTAAATCCAGCAGCCCTGGTGAGTGGCTTGTGAGAGGTCGCAGACATGATCAGTAAGACTTGCAGAGGTGAGTTCGAGCTCAGACCCCTGGCTGCAAAGAAGAGTGCCGACTACCATGACTACCCTTTGGATGTTGCTGATGCTTGCCATGGTTTCTTGGCACAGCAAGTTTCTTAGGGGTGACAGGATGCACAAATCTGTTTGAAGCGCTTCAGGGTCTTTTGTTGATATATATATATATATATATTTACATCCATTCTTTTTAACCATGGTTCTTGTTAACAACCAGCTGTGTTGGGATTTACTGGTTTCCGCACGCCAGGATCCCTGGAAAAGAGGGGAAAGTTGAAAGTTGCCACTAGAATGGTGGAAGAGCTTCCCCTGCAGGACCGTGCTGCATGTGACGCTGCTCAACGGCACCGATCCGTTCTTACTGGACTTGACCATTCGCGCGCCAGCCGCGCATAGCGGGGAAGGGCCATGCCTTGGTTTGAGAGGTTGACGTGCTCTTGCCTATGTCAAGCTTCAAGTCTACGTGGACAGCGGGAATGTGACAAAGATGTTTTAGCCGTAGCCATTTTGGCTCAAGGCTCTTTGGAATACCCGGAGACACTCTATACTTGTCGAAGTGAGATCTCTGGGTAGACAACAGCTTGGGTGCTCAACACCCTAGTTTCACCCAGTTTGCCACTCCTGCTGCCTCTGTCCTTGTTTTTTTAAGAGCATTGAGAGGGTGGCAAACTGGCAACCCTTCACTGGCAAAGCCGAAGTGCCAGCACCCCAGGCCAATGTCTGAACACATGGCTGAATCCGGACCTACATTCGGACCAGGTGCACAGCCATCAAAAGGAAGGGAGAGAAAAGCACCGCCATCTCCCCCTGGCCCGGCTCCGGGCCCTCCACCTGCCGGCCCACCTGCTCCTGGGGATGCGGGGGCAGATCGCGCGGGGGCTGACACAGAAGACTGGTATGCCAGAGAAGACACCTACCGGCGCTGGACGGTCCTCTGCTGTGGCAAAAAGCATGGCCATCCGCAGTATCAAAGCACTGCCGACACACCCAGCCACAGTACCTAGCTGGCAGGAGGCCTTTTTCCAATGGTTGGTGAGCCTCGACAGCACTGTGTACGAAGAAATCACCACAGCACTTCGAGATGCATCCACGGCCAAGGAGCACGAGGACCCATGGGAGAAGGCTTACGACACGTCAGAAAGAGTGGCCAATCTGTTCGGAGTTCTGCGCAGAGTGCGATGCCAACATCATGTACTCGTCGGACTTGTCGATTCTGGAACACGCCGGCGCCCTGGCAAGCGAGCTGCTGACAGTAGTTAGCCATATGTTGGAGCTGAGAGAGGAGAGGGAGGCGGAACACATGTCGCAACGACGACATCCCAGGCGCGTGATGACGAGCGCACGGCGGCGTATTGGCTGGACAAGCAGCACTCAACTGATGATGAAGTGAGGACCGAAATCACCAGGGCCCACACCCACCCAGATGGAGATCCTCCTGACTAAAAAACAACAACACGAGTGCGATGGTGGGGCTAACTTGAGGAATGGAGGGACCGTGAGATGCAGCGCCGAGCCGGCACTGATGAAGTTGACATGAAAGGCCAAGACATCAACACGCGCAACGCATCATACCTCCTGCTTGCGTTGGGGCTGGGTGCTGCCCTCAGAGAAGTGGGGAGGACAACTGCGAGGTATGGGGAATGGTACGGCGTGCAAGATGTCAAGTGTCTCATTGAGTTTTTCACCAGGAACTCTTTGGGAGCAAATGTGACGCAGGTCACATCCCGGCTTGGCAGCTCATCGTACATATTGCCCTGCGGTGTGAGAGGGGCCACAGTGTTCGCAGTGATCAACGACTGGAGTTTGCGGCGCGCAGGAGAAGGGATTTACACCCCTGCGACAACTCTGACCCAGCTGCGCCTCCAGCGTTTTGGTGCTGAACTGTGTGGCCTAGACAGCACATTCACCTGCTCCACCTTCCCCCCAAAGCCATTGTTCCTGCACTGGTGAAAATGTGGGAACGAGGCTGTCCAGGCTGCCAAGCTTGGTGAAAGCGGGGAAGCACACTTGGTGTCCATGATCTGCTTGTATGCCCGGATGCTGGGGAAGAAGAGTTGGTTCGCTCGCCCAGAGGGAATCAGAACTCGCCCCTCCAGGATATCTCAACACGCCTTTGGCGCGATTTCAAGCAAGCCGGCCCATTTCCTCTTCATAAACGCACCTCGGGCAGCCCAAATTCTCGTTGAGCCGGTTGCTGAGAGACGGACAAAGATAGAGCTGAAAGGCCGTGATCGGCGGGGACACTGGTTGACTGCCAAGGAATACCCGCCTCGCTTGAATCATGCCCTTCTCCGTTTAGCAGTAACTCTTTACCACCAATTTCAATTTCGTGGGTAATGTTCCTCCAATTTTGGTGCAATTTACCCCCAATTTGTCGGTAATTTGCCCCCAATGTTGTGGCCAAATTTTGTCGCTGATTTACCCACATTTTTGTTGGTTATTTACCACAATTTTGTTGGTTATTTACCCCCCAATTGTGTGGGTTAGTTGCCCCCAATTTTGTCGGTAATTTACCACCAATTTTGAGGTAATTTACCCCAAGTTTGGGACTCGTTATTCGGAAATTGGGGGTAAATAACAAGTCCACAAATTGGGGGTAAATCCCAGGTTTCGCAATGGTAAACGAAGATTTACCCCCGAATTTTGGACTTCGTTTATATTCACCCCAAATTTCCAGAATTGGGGGTTAATAACGAGTCCCAAGCTTGGGGTGAATTACCTCAAAATTGGGGGTAAATTACCCACAAAATTGGGGGTACATTACCCACACGATTTGTAAATTACCCACACACGATTTGTAAATTACCGACAAAATTGGGGGGTAAATTACCGACAAAAAACCTACAAAATGGGGGGGTAAATTGCTCCAAACACTTCTCCCAAATTCGTCCCAATTTGCCAACTTTCCTCCTAATATTTCCCACGATATACACACAATTTATCTTAGTGTGCTCACAATTTACCGCCAATTTCGGGGTGACCGTTCCGCGAAATTAGGGTAGATGTTGCCGAGTCGGTAAGCCTGTACAGCCCCTCCTCGCCCGCGTAAAGAAGGTATGCAATTTATTGATAGAGGCAAGCCCTAACTTTTCCGCATTTGCATCAGCGGGGCATGTGGGGAAGAGACTCACTTACTCGATGATGCTTCTTTTGTTTGTTCGACCCGACAGTACGTGGCCCATGCCGCATGTGCAGCAGCCAGCATGGGGCCAGATTTCGCTGGCGGGTCGCTTTGAATTTGGGCGTTTTCGTTTCGCCCTGCTTTTGCATAGAGCTGAGTCGACATTGACACGGTGCTCGCTAAAGTAAAAGTTGACTCCTCCAAGCTCAAGGTAAGGCCAATTGTAGTGACGCAGCGCCAATTATTCCTGCAATCCTTAGCATGCAAATCTTCAGCTACACAGTGGCCTTATAAACACATGTTCGGGCTGCGATCAGTGTGACGCCTCGGCCAAGCAACCCATGGCAACAAGATGCAACAAGTGCTCCGCTATGCCGCTATTCAGGTTATGCAATGATGCAATCGCAGAAGCCCGACGAGGTTGTGCTTCTGACCACGGGGCAGCCCATCTTGGAGGCTCGGCTTGGTTTCGATGCAAGTCGCGGTTTTGGGCGCTAGAGATCTGTCCTGAACTCTGTTCTTTGGGCCGCAGCCAGGAAGCAGTTTTGCTCTTGCGAAGCACTGAGAGAGTCGACGTTTGCCATGCAAAGGTTCAGATGACCAGCAACCAGTTGATCAAATGGTCACTGATGGACTCCCCTGAAGCCATGAACGTTCCCACAATTGGGGGTTGTCAAAAACATGGGCAGATTTGGGCAGTGGTGCCGCCGTGTACCGTCTGTTTAAAGGGATGCCAAAAGGGCCACTTGTTTTGATCCCGCCTGGAGCCGCAACTTTTTGGCAGCCTCACTGAAGATTTGGCGACTGGCGACAGGACCGCTCCGATGTCCCGGAGCGAAAGGCCGGGGAAGGGGGGGGAGAAGGTGAGTCCTGCTCCATTTTTGTTTCTTGCTTTGAAACCGCCAGCTGAAGACGTTCGTGGACACCTGTGACCACATTGATCTCCAGCAAGTGGTTTCAAATAGTTTCAATATGCGTAGTGTAGTCCGTTTCAGCGAATAGCCAGAAAGACTGCAGAGAAGACATGACATGTTCCTTGAAGCGGGATGATTCGTTTGTTTAAACCATTGAGAGCATTCTCATCCTTGAAGCCGTTACACTCGAATAGAATGGCCCAGCTTAGCCTAGTGTGTTCCTGACAGCGATCAAGCTTTGAATTCATGAATTACTGCCCATGTGACATCCAAATCGATGTCGTCAATGCGGCAAAGGGCCCGTTCGCACGCTGGCGGTTGGCCAATGGGACAAGATTGGGCTTTCACAGTGACTCGAGATCAGCTTGCCAAGGTCAAAGAGAAATTCAGAAATCCATGAGGTAGCCCAATGTGACGGCCCTCCTTGCGTGTTGAAGCCACAACATGTCAATGAGCTTTGATGCATATCAAGCTACAAGCACCAGCATCAGAGCAAACTGCCAAGAAGCAAGGTACTTGTCTGGGGTGATGCGGGCTGTGTCTGAAATCAAGGGGGGGGATTCTTCGAATTGTTGCAAGCAAGGAAGCATACTTGTCAATTGTCAACAGATGTCCACAGTGGAAGTTCGACCGCCAGATGCTAATTTCCACTGGAACTTTCTGGACAAGCATGTGACGTTCGGATCTCTCAGACACCCTATTGCATTCAAGCTGGCAGACAGCCTCGCGTGGAGCTTTTCTGCCAGTCCCTTCAGCTCACAGTTTGCTTCACTTCACGAGTTGGCATTTGACACTGGAGGATGCCTCCAAAATATCCTGACAGGTTGCAGGAAACAAGAAGTGAACTGCACAGGCATTTTTCTTTCACTCGAGGTACAGATGTCTTGGACAGTGGGAAGTTTTGGATCGGGATAGTTCTCTGCCCTACCAGTTTTGCAACAGGTGGATGAATTGACCAATCCCTTGCCCCCCCAAAACAGGAACCAAGTGGCTGCAGGTGTCTCTCACCGCTTTTGCCAGGGGCATGTGGAGCTGCACCTCTTTGAGAAGTCTCTGGGCGGCGTGCTGGTGAGCCAGGGAACCCAGGAACACTTTGGATTGGCTTTCCTGCGCCTGTGTGTGTCCTGGCTTGTACCTGTATAGCACCAAGCAGAGCAAGGCTATCCAACGATTTGAGCAGGGCCCCTCTTGAGCCCTTCTCAGAGTCGAGATTCTTGAGGGCCAAAGGCATGGAGGTTTGTCGCTGACCGTGATCAAATGGTTGCAATTCAGTAGCCCAGTGGCCAGCAATCTAGGGGTAACTTCCCCATTCTTTCCAGGGATCCTTCTTTCCAGAAAACCACCAAAAACCCTGGGGAAATGGCTGGTTTTTGAAAAGAACGATGGCTGAAAAGAATGGGAAATCAACCCCTGGAAGCAAGGAAGCATGAGTTTGCCTCTTCATGGCGAGCTCACGTGAGTAAAAACGAGCTCACCATGACGTAGGTCTGTTGCTTGAGGGGGGGCCTTATTAATTCACGCTTTGGACACGTGTTTTTCTTTGCAGACTGATATGGTTTTGTTTGGCGTTCGCCTGCTTCTTTTATCGAAGCAATTCTGACTTCGATGAGCTAAGGGCATCGCGCTTAGCTTAGAACGTAGATCTCCAAGTGTCGGGGATGCAAAAATTTAGAGTGTGTAAAAGGCGCTCATCATGCATGACATCAGCATAAAGCTGAGCGTCACCCGCACATGTCAAAATGAATGTTGGGAGCTCGCCTCACTGCTTCAGCACCATCAGCAGGTACTCCCCTTTCATTGCGGCGATTGGATGTGCATGCTCCAAGCACGCAATAGTGGGTTGAATCTAAATGCCGGAAAGCTACCGGTCTCTTGCGCAGGCAGAGGTGAGACGCTGCAAATGCTCCCGCACGACTTCCTCGCATCAATTCGGGACAAGGCGGCAAATGCAAAGATGAAGTGCCATTGTTGTCCTGCAGTCATTCTTTCTGATAGTGGGAGAAGCACCCTTTGAAGAAACCAGCAGCGCAGGCCAAGGGCAAGCCACCAACTCTGTGAGGCTGGCATAGTGGTGCGCGGAACCCGGAGCACAGTTCTGTCCGAGTCCTAGCAGTGGGGGGAGGAGCAACATGGGAGTTGTGCCGATGTGCCAATATTGCGACAGCCGCACGCTGTCGTTGTCTGCTGGAGCCAAGCTCCAATTTCGGGTGCGGGTTGAATGGGGGGAAGCTATGGCTTTACTTTGAGGTTTCACATTTTACATTGTTCCAAATGCCTCTCCTGGGGCATGTTGCTGTTGCTGCCTCTATCGTCAGCTGAACCATATGAATCCCGTTTGTTGTGCTCCATTGTCTGCCAACATCAGCACGACCGGCAAGATTCCTCGCAATCATAGCCACATTAAAACCCGAAACATTGGGAAGACGCACAAAGCAAACACAAAGTGCAAAACACAAAGACCCACACCACGGCACACACACACACGACACACAATCAAGTGTGCAGGCCCTGTTGGTTGTGGTTTGTCAACTGGGACGACCAATCCTGGTTCCCGCCACGCATGCGCACACACGGACAACATAGACACACCTCACTGTCATTCGAGCGGCTGAAGATATGACGTTCGGCCCAGAGCGCGTGCTTGTTGCTGTTGAGATTGTTTGGATAGTTTTCGGCTACAACCATGCAACAACAAGGTTGGGCCGTGCAGAGCAAGATACGTGATGACTCGGCAATCTTGGCAGGCCGAATGTTCGTTGGCGAAGAAGCAAACATAAGTCCTGTTTGCTCTTGTTTTGCGAGGAATGCCGGTGAATGCTGACTGTTACGGTGGCAGGTTTGCTCTTTCGCGGGGCGAGGGGGGAGAAGTGAAGTTGTCTTCGTCCAATAGTCTTCTGTTTTGAAGCCCCCTTGATGTTGCAAAGAACTTGCCCCAAGGTGAATGCACTCTAAACCCAGACCAAACCAGATTCCTTGTCCGCCCAGACGTTTGTCTTACTAATTAGTAGGGCCATTCCAGAGCAAAAGCTGAGGCCTGGACGAACCTCTCATTTTCTCTTGAAAGCTGGCTCCCAGAAAGAAGAAGTGTAGTTCTGTACCCCAGCCCTCCCTCCTCTTCCACCCTGCGAATCGATTTGTTTGGGGGGGGGGGATGCAGGGGTGAACGGCCTGAGCTGCAGACATGTTTGAGAATATTGTGTACCTTTCACCATGCTTGATTTGTTTGTATTCCTGCCTTTCTTCCTTGCAGATCAACACGGAGCCCGTAAAGCCTTCACAAGAGTCTCCTTCTTGGGGGATGAGCGTTTTGGTTCCAAGTGAATTGGCAGGGGAGTACAACATATATAGAACCCATCTGAGGGACTGATCAACCAGAGGGTCAGCCACTGGTCATCCAAGTCTTCAGGTCGGTGATGAGCTGCGAGGGCTCCACCTGCGCTCCACGACCTCTGCTTGCCCCCTGGCTTTCAGAGAGAAGGCGGCTCTCGCCCTCAAACGAACCGGTGACCCGCATGGGGCAATTTCCTCGTTTTGAAGGAGGGTTTGAGGTCCGGGTATCTCTGTCACAAAAAGGAAGGACGTTTCGAATTTACAACGAATTCCTTCCAGGAGATGGAGGATGGGGATAGAGCACCATGTTCTCTACTTCTGAGTGAGTTTGCCGCTTTCAGATGTATCGCCCAAGTCCAGCCTTTCTAGATGGCTCAACAAGCCCTTGTGCTCTCTCTCTCTCTCTCTCTCTCGCTCTGAACTGAAAGAGGCAGTTAGTACAAGACCACTCACTTGATTTTTCTATGCTTGCAGGGATGAATTCCTAGGAGGCGCTGACTAGTCTGCTCCAGCCCTGCTGTGGGACCTTGCTTTGTGTGATTCCGCAGCTCCTTCTGGTTCCTTTTAACCAAAACCCCAACATTTACCCACCCACCCTCCCAAAAACAACATATGCAAGCCATAAATACAAACAAATAGATCTGATAAACATCAAACAATGACAAGCGGGTTTCCTTTCCACAAAAAGACACCTATCGGCCTGTGCTAGCGAAGGGCCAAAGCTTCGAGCGCGAGTTGGAGCCGAACACCGTGTTGGTGTTCTGCTCTGCGGAGCGCGTGGCCAATGAGAGGCAGGCGAAGTTGAAGTCCTGACTTTGGAATCATACTCTGCAGGTCAACATCAATCCCACCAAAAAGGCATCCCCAAACGGAGACGACTCTGAAAAGGAGGCTTCTGATTTCAAACTATAAAGAGGTTGTGCCATAAAAAGATGTTTCTCAGGTTTTCCCAGTTTCCCATACCAGTCTTTTCCTGACGTTTGAATCATAAAGATGTTTTGCTCACATACCACACCTTGGATATCTTAGTCTAGTAATCATATGACTAATCAAATCACAGGTACAAATTGCCAATATGTTAGCATACACGAAGGCACTAGTGATTACAGCAACCCGCAAGATCGGGTTGAGGGCCAATCAAAGTATGCCAATTGAATTTGGAGCTGTTGGACGAGGAGGCGGATATGCTAGATTATTGCGTAATGCCAAGTCTAGTAATGAGGCATTTGGCTGTTGATTTTTTCCAAACAAGTACCGACGCTTGAAACGACTCGGCCATTATGCCGAGTGCATCGATTCGGGGGTAGCACAAGCGATTTACACCCATGAGATGAAGGTTCACCCATGGGATGAAGGTCCCTGGAAATTCCCGATGTTTGCCGCAGTTTGGGAATTCAACAGTACGATGTTTGAAAACATCAGTATTTTGTGTGGCGTTTGTGGCTCGACATGCAGATGGGTGCTGTGTTGAACCAAAATGACAGTCCGCAAACCCGCCAATGGGAGTGACGGGAGCTGTCACGTCAAGTCGCCTTTAGTAAAAGGGGAGAGATCTTATGAAGGTTGGCCGCGGCCAGGGCTCGAACCCAATGTGAGGGTGGCAATGGGCGATGAAGGCGGCTTCATTGAGCCAAGATGTTGATTATGTTGAACAGGCACGCTGGGTCCCCACTTACCCTCACTGCACAGCCATCTCTGCAGGTAGCCAGGCCGAACATCATGAAGCAATGCCACGGGTCATCAAGCATGTCAAAACGCCCAGTTACTGCGTGCACAAGCCTTGAATTTTGGGCTAGTGTGAGGGTCTTGCTACTCTCAACTCAACCAAAAGAGACACCCATTTTGGCCCCGTGATCTTGCACCAGTTTGCGAATTCGCACTGGGAGAGCAGACTCCACGCTTTGGACGGCCCGCACCATCCTGACGGCGCGGATTGTCAAGCATCAAATAGCATCAGGTGACCCGCTGAGGTTTTGGGACGCGCGCCATTTGAAACCAAGGGTTTCTGAAGCGCTTCTCACTCAGCGCTCGCGCGCGGCTTGGGGTTGCTGGCTTCTGTGATAGCAATGTGATGAAGCCCCAATGATCCCCGTCCAGTTCATTCCCTGACCGCACTCTTAGCAGCCGAGCGAGCGCTCCAGGCTACTGGAGGAGAACTTCCAGTGTTTGGACAGTTGCCGACCCCATTGCTCCCAGCAGAACTGGCTGCAGCCCCAGATTGAATGGGACACGGAGGCAATGCGCCTCACGTAGAGGAGTAGTTTGTGACCGGGAATTTGTTGTGACAGGTGGTTTTATTCAGGAAAGAATAAAATGCAAAAACATACGATCACGAAGACAATAGCGCTGGCAGATTGCCGTGATAATATAGTGTACTTTGGGTACTGCATTGTACTACACTTGTACTGAAGAGTTGCTACTTCAAATCTGGAGCTGCCAAATGTGTCCTACACTTGCACTGAAATGCTGTGGTGTTCAAGGTGGAGCTGCCAAAGTCATAGTGCGCGCTTAAAAGTTGCAATTTGGGAAGCAGCCTGGTCAGCTGGCAGAAAAGCGATAGCAAATCAATAGCAACAACAAACAAATCACGTTTTTCACTCGCTCGACCTTCGAGCTGGGAGCCGGCAAGGTGTACTTCGGGTACTACACTTTCGCTGATAGTTGCGATTTTCACCCTACAGCTGCCAAAGGGTGCCTGGCACACTCTTGTACTAAAAGTTGCAATTGTCAAGCGGCAGCTGCCGGCTCACCAGGAATGGACAGCCGGCAAGAAAAGAACCTCGATTGTCGTTTTGCTGGGCAGCGTTAACCAACAAATCAGTATTTTTTGTTGGAAGCAGCAAACACGATAACACTCGCAAGTACAAAGAATTCGTCCATCAGGCGTTGCCGCGCGCTCATTACCCCACAAAAGGGGTGGCTTCCCTGCGGTTTCTCCTTAAAAAGGGTGCCCTCAAAAGAAGACATGTTGGCTCGTAGAGTTGGTAAAGGGATCTTTGCCATCATTTCAGGGGCCAATCTCTACCCTTGTCCCAGTGTCTTTTTGGGAGCCACCCTGTACTGCGTTTCTGTTAGTCAGGCTTTTGCAATGTAAGCCTTTCTGCGAATGGTGAGGCAGGTGGCACAACACTCTTAAGAATAATGATCACAGCAGCGGCGACCGCAGCAGTACCGGCAGGCGCAGCAGTACCGTCACACGGTACGCAGCAGTTTACGCAGCTATGCAGGCTTTGAAGGTCTGGCCAGCCTTGCACATCCCTTCGTTCGAAACGTATTTTGTGTCTCCGTTGCGGGCATGAAAATAGGGCCCATCCAACCCCTAGTCGGGATACCTGGAAAGGCTGGCTGGGTTTGGCTTTGAGAGTGCTGCTTTTGCCTGAGGTGCGGTCAGCCCAAGATCCGGGAGGATGGGGCCTGGTTCTTAGAGGTTGAACTTTTGAAACTGATGAACCTTGATCAACCTTCCCACAGAGGAGCTCGCCTTAGTGTTGCCACATCATGTTGCCAGTGCTAAGGCGTACAGTCGTGGAGATCAGCCCTTCAACCCACTGATCAAATACTGCTTAGCTGTGAAAGTCGTGGAGTTTAAGCCAATCGAAACAATTCAAGGGAGCAGCCCCTCTTGTTGGCTCCCTTGTCGTGCCCGAGTTGGAACGTGGGCACGGAAGGCAATGGCTTGATGGGTCGTGTGTCAATTTCAGACAGACCCTTCGCACCGAGACCAAGAACGAAGCGCAATCCAATATTGTCTAGCGAAGTTTGTCTTGTAAGCACTGCAACAATGGGATTCTCGAGCAGCATTTGTCGGCTCTTCGCCCAGTTTGATGTCCAATAATGTGAAGCACTCCCGGAGGCAAGGTCAGAAGACAGGCGCTGCTGACGCCTGCCAATACAAAACAGCACCAGGAACCCCCCGTACCCTGACTACATGGGGGGGGGTTACTTTACCCCGATTTCCCTGGGGCAAAATCTTCCGAGTGCGGTCGTGAGGCGGTCTATGACCTCACCCTTCGCCGCTCAGCGGGCTACATTGACCAGCATGCCAGGTAGTTTTATGGCCGAGGCGCAAAAGCAGTCGCGCAGATGGGCCGGGGGGAGGGGGGAGCGGGATTTCGAGGTTTGTCCGATAGCCATTCTGTGAACTTGAGCTCAGACCAAACAAAGAGCGCACGGCTATGAAGGAGCACTTATCTTCTTGATTTGGCATCATTTTCATACCCGAGATGAGAGGTGTGAAGTTCGTTTAGATGAGGTTTACTAGTTCACGTCGATGGTGAAATCTCAGCACACAGCC
Source organism: Effrenium voratum (assembly GCA_963377175.1). Classification (NCBI taxonomy): domain Eukaryota; class Dinophyceae; order Suessiales; family Symbiodiniaceae; genus Effrenium; species Effrenium voratum. The sequence continues at coordinate 144,687 of CAUJNA010003618.1, forward strand.
TGGCGATGGCAGTTGAATCCATCTGCAGTTTTGTGGGACCACTGAGCTTCACAAACACGGCAAGTGCAGGAAGCAGTGAGTGTCGAGATGTTGGTATTCTTCCACAACTTAAGACCTCGTCAAAACTGGGTCACATGTGGCAAAAAGCACGTGTGAGGAAAAGGCTTCCACCACTTGATGCTGACAGCCAATGACACGGTGTAATCCCTTGCGGTTTGCCCATTGTTCTCGTGGAGTATGGTTAGCAACCTCGTGTGATCCTTGAGAGCAGAGCCACGGCATTTTTTAAGCGTAAAGGGGCACTCCTGCAACAATTTGGAATGCTTGCCAACACAAATCTCAGCATTTTGTAGCAGCTCCCAAAGCTCAATTAGCTTCCTGTTCTCCATAAGTGAGGTGCGCGGCTTTGCGACCTTTGGCTCCAGTTTCGACACTGACCCTCAGCAAGAGCGCCTCAGAAGCGCCACCAGCGCCTTGGATGCAACGCGAAAACAAAGCAAACAAACTGCAGGGATCCTTACTTGTTTTTTGTTGGTGGTTTCAACATCATCATTTCTTGCAGTTTAAGGATTTTGGATCGACGGGAGATGTTGCAAAGGGCAGATAGAAATGACATTTCCACAGGCCTACCTGTGCTCAACAAAGAAAGGGGCCCATACTAGAGACCCCGTGTGCGTGTGTGTGTGTCTTCGTATGAAGTTGTGCTAAGTGTCATTTGTTTGTGGTTTACGTGCCGTGCTCAGTTCGAGTTACAACGTAATGCTTCGGGAGCAAGCCAAATGCTCCTGATTGCCAAATTCAGCCAAGGCAGATATGGGCAAAGGCGGCCGCGGGAAAGGAACAATCCAGGCCCTATTCAAGGGTGACTCCAAGCGCGGCAGTGGATGCGTTCTTGCTATGTGAGCGCAGAAGGTCAGCGTGTGCGAGGGTGTTTGCGCCTGCATACCGCACGTGTTGTCCTGGCAAGTAGATGAGTTCAAAAAACTTTCGCTCAACTTGGTTGTTTCGCCAGGTTGGTTGTTTGGTCGAAACGAGACTTAGCTGTGTATGTCATGGCTTTACTTTGCCGGCCATTCAAAGTCCCATGGGCCGTTTTCGCAGGATGAGAGTTCTTGATTGCGTTGCTGGCTAAGGCATGCACAGGGGCTCCAGACTGCGGGATGGACCTGGCTGTCGATCAGGCAAAGCTCAGTGAGGAACGCAGGCGGCGGATCTGCAATGAGGAATTTGGCTGGCAGGCCAGAAAGCTTTCGGCGAGAAATTCAACGGGCAGGCTCAATAATTTTCGGCGAGTTCCTCCGCGAGGGGCTCTCCCAAAAGTCAGGATCTCGGCGAGCAATCTCGGCGAGTTGCGCTGAGCGGCTTGGCTGGCTGCGAAGCACGAAAATCTCTCCTTAAGGCCCAGTTCCACCAAGCCCTGCTTTCGGAGAGGCCCTCGCAGAGGGGCTCTTCTTGAGAGGGGGGTCTGGCCGACTATTGGGAGAGAAACTTGGGGCGCGATGCAGTCGCCTCTCCCAAAAGTCGGCCAGACCCCCCTCTCAAGGAGAGCCCCTCTGCGAGGGCCTCTCCGAAAGCAGGGCTTGGTGGAACTGGGCCTTGAGAGAGATTTTCGTGCTTCGCAGCCGGCCAAGCCGCTCAGCGCAACTCGCCGAGATTGCTCGCCGAGATCCTGACTTTTGGGAGAGCCCCTCGCGGAGGAACTCGCGGAAAATTATTGAGCCTGCCCGTTGAATTTCTCGCCGAAAACTTTCTGGCCTGCCAGCCAAATTCCTCGCCGAAAGAATTGCTGATCATTGCAGATCCGCCGCCTGCGTTCCTCACTGAGCTTTGCCTGATCGACAGCCAGGTCCATCCCGCAGTTGCGAGCACACCTGGAGCCCCTGTGCATGCCTTAGCCAGCAAACGGCCCATGGGACTTTGAATGGCCGGCAAAGTAAAGCCATGACACACACATCTAAGTCTCGTTTCGACCAAATAACCAACCTGGCGAAACAACCAAGTTGAGCGAATGTATTTTGTTCGCATGTGGGGCTCGGCGTCAAGCCTAGACACAGTTTGGGACGGTGACCGGAACCCTGGCAGGTGAATAAGACTGCCACCTTGAAGGACAAGTTGGCAAGCTGGGGAGGCGCGTTTCGAAGTCTTTGATCAACTAAATCCTTGGGCAATCGTCGATTGCGAAATCAACTCGGGGACGGGAGCGGGGGGTTCTCCGCTGAGTTGCGAGGCGAACTCAGACGAGGAGGCAAGGGAAGCCAGGGAGGCAAGGGAAAGGAGAAAGGTGGCAGCGGCAAGGGCGGCAAGAGCGGTTCGTGGGTGTGGGTGGAGGAGGAGCCTCGAAAGCCCCAGTGGAGCAAAGGCAAAGGTGCAAAGGGAGGCTCCAAGGGCTCCAAGGGCTCCAAGGGGGGCAAGGCCAAAGGCAAGGGGAAGAGCCTTAGCTGCAGGGCGAGCATTGCCTCACGTCACTCACTTCAGTTGTTTATGTTCCGCGGTGTTGGCTCTCGCGGGGTTGAAACTCATTCAAACATGCTCTTCCAACCCTGGCTGGTTGCTAGCACGCTTTCGTTGCGCACGTTTTTTTTTTGATTTTTCGCAGCGTCCAGTCTTTGACTAATCTTGCTTGTGACTCATGGAGACTCTGACGGGATGTGAGGCTAATACTGCCAAGACCCAGGCAAAGACTTTCTGAAGCATGAATCAACGTTGATGAGGCATGATGAGGCGAGATTGGCAAGACGCAATCGATGAAGCTTCTCGTGTTGACAACATTGACACCCGTATTTGAACGAGGGTTTGCTACAGTTGGGTCATGTGCCGGGCATGGGGCTCTTAGAAGTTCAGGAGCATAGCTGCCTGGAACGGGGGACTTACGGGTGCAAGATAGCAGAGCACCAGTGATTGACAGCTGCCCATGTTGCTTTGTGAAGATATAGGCATGGCCAGTGCTGCAGCCAAATTAATTCGACCCCCTTGCCCTTCGATCCATGTTGTCAGGATCATGCCTGGTCAAGCGAACGTGGTTTCACTTTGGCAAGCCGCGCATGACACGCGTTGCTTCGGACCATTTTGGGCCATCTTGGAACTAGGGAGGGCCCTTTGGGGTGGGGCCTTGTGGTGGGTTCTTGGGGCCGCTTGTTGTGGGGCGATTTAATGCCATGTGGGCATTGGATTTGGATTGTCCAAGGAGAGCTGCTCCCTTGACCAGCAAGTTCTGGGAGAAGAAGGCGTCGATTGCTTCACATGTTTGTGCACCTGTGAGCAGCTCGTTCATGGATTGAATGCAGCACCAACCTTCCCAAGCCCCCCCGCTGTTGGCGAGTGCATCCGGCAGATAAATAAGTACAAGCGCTATTCTATGAGGTTGTAGTACACAGACTTTGCTGCCAGTACTAGAACCAAAACTGAATGGACCGATGGTGCTGCGACGATGAAACGCGCGAACTTATTGGCCTAGACGGAGTTTTTTTTTCTAAAGTAGACAGTGGCCCCCAGTTAGACTCCCAAGAAGGTTGCGTAAACAATAGTGGCAATTGCGGGCCTCAAATCGCCCAACCCTTTGCCAGGTGGAAGAAGAAGGCCGAATAGAGCAAGGAGACACGGCATACCCCGGGGAGATCCAGCGCTACGTTATCAATCGAGGAGTCCCGACAAAATGAAGCATGACACAGGATGGGAATATTCTGGAAAAAAAAACAGAACGAACTAGACTGGGATGGGATAAAGCGAGCGCACCCACGGTCACGGTCCTGTAGTTTTCCTTTTTCCAGTCTGGAAATTATTGATTAGAAGTGGATGCAGGAAAGTTATCCGTGGGCTGGCGAAGCACGGGCGGAAGGCCGTGAGTCAAAGAGTCAATGGCCGGCAGATCCCAAGGCCTAATGCCTACACCAGTTCCCTTCCGGTGCCCGCTTTCTCGGTTGCACGCATGGGGGCGTGTCCTCTCATGTCTTCTTTCCAGCCATGACTCGCAGCGTTCTTGCAGGACAGGTTTCGAGCAACAAATTCAGTTTGCTGCAGCCAGCACGTCTCAGGGAACCGAGCATGGCTGAATAATGTTGAATACTTATGTGCAGCCATCAGCTCATCCAACCGCCGTGCAGGCATGTTACCTACCTCAGACGTTCATGGGCCGGCAGCATTGGCTGCTTCTCCTTGCTTGTGTTGCTTCCCAGCTCGAACCAACTCCAGCCTGTGTTTAAGGGCCAGTCTAGTACGCGTTTGAATCAGGGGTCCTCATGATTCCCTTTTGGAAGGCTCAACCATTGCAGTTTCTCCACCGTTCCAAAGGTGCCGTCGACTGGTGCAGTTCTTGGGAAATACAATCAGCCCTGCCAAACTGCAATGCGTTGAGCTCGGGCCCTGCCCCCACCCACTATCAGTGGATGAACATGTGGATCATGTTGGATGAACCGCCACTAAACATGGTGGCTCCCATCCCCTTAGCTTTTTAGCTTTTTAGGGTTTAGTGGGGGTTTCCATCCGAAAACGGAGAGACTCAGTTTGCAGCTCCCTTCCCAAGGCTGGGGCTTCATCAGGCCTGACAATCTGGCAGGCGAAGGGAACTGTGCCGTGCCGATCCTTCGTATGCGATTAGGTTGTGGGGCACTTTGGCGAAAGGAGCTTCATCCATAGGAACCCTCAGAAACAGGTGTTCTGCGAGGCTAAACATGCAAATCCTGGAGACTCTCAGGAAAACCGCACACTTTGAACTTGCGTGCACCAGAAATGGTTGGGACTTCTCAATTTCTTTCTGCCTTCCTTTTACGTCTTTAAGATGTTCCGACAAGGGGCGGCGCGATTCTGACGCAAATAAGCAGATTCCCAATGTTCCTACGAATTGTTTTTTTCCAGCCTAGTAATCACTCCTCAATGGCCTTGAATTTCCTTGCCCCTGAAAACAAAGGGCCACTGGGATATTCTTAACTGCTTGACCGCATAGAGAGCGAACCTGTGCTCGTTGTGGAGGCCTGCCTGCGGTGGTCAAGAAGAAGCTTTCAGAGTCGGAGTCGGTAGCAGTGGACAATGGCAAGGAGGCGAAGCGGCGAAGCGTAAGAAAAACGAGCTAAGCTTACATCGAACAAGCCTGTAGGATAATTGTTGGTTGGAAGGAGGCGATTTCCATGGTGCAACACTAAAGCTGGGAAACTATTCCTGCCCATGCTTGGGAGGAGATCGCTTGATTGGCTTGGTTTCGGGATTCTTTGATGTTGGCTTGTGGCTATGACTCGAACTGGGTGTTGCCAACTGGACCCTCCAATGTGTGTCAACAACTAAAACCATCCACTCAGATTTGCTTTGGGGCACATCATTTTGGGTATGCGCCGCCTGCAGAAGTTGTGCCAAGACGGGAACCATTTGAATACCCCAAGGAAGACTCAGCAGGCTCATCCCAGAAGTTTTGTGGAGTTTATCCAAGGACTCGATTGAATATGTCCATGTAGCTGTGATGTTGAATAGGAACCACCCTTCAGAATGGTAAGTGGTCGCTTTCCCCATGTGAATCATGTCCACCAATGAGTTCGCAATACAAAAACAAACACATGTTTGAATGTGCAGCGATGTTTCGGATCGGACCGTATTTTTGGCCTCACCTAAGGCCGCATCAGCTCCCAAATCATGAGCCTCAGTGTCCAGAGGAATCACTCGGGAAGGATGTGATGGCCGGGTCGAGCTGTGTTCCGCCCAGGTTGCCGAGAAAGGCCTCCTCTACTTTAGAAAGCCTGATGTCAACCATGAAGATGGCCTGGGGCTGAGCGCGGGAAGAACGGGGAAGCTTTGGTCGCCGGCAATCCTTATGCACCTGCAATTGCGATGGTGCAAGACTCATTTAGTTTCTTAGCGGCAAGAACGCAATCAGCCTCAAAAGGCGTGCTTGTTGATGCGATGCGTGCTATTTGTCCAAAGATGCGCCATGGGCAGATGTTGTTGACTCTTGCACTTGATGGAGGAAAAGGCGTTGCTATCATACTCCTTAGATGCGATCGTGTCGTCATGTCAAATTCTGTGCTCTTTGAGCACATGCTGTCCATGGACCAGGGATCCCCGCCGAGAGGGCTGCACACCTGTTCGTCGTTCAATATCATTCTGGGCCTTCTCAAGGACTGAAAAACGGCATGTGACGAAACAGTACTTGGACACGTGCTGGATGGCGACCTTCATCTTCACAGCCCCTGCACTTGGTGGTTCCCATACTGGAACTTTAGAGCTTGGAGGGAATTATGACATAGCCCACTACAAGTATAACTCTTGGCAAGGGAACAACGAACCACCAAGTCATCTCATTCGCTCGAGAACGTGCGCCCTATATCTTACGTTTCCTTGGCGTGCCCCAAGCGCAGGCTTCAAGCTTGCAGAAGGCACTGCGGTGACCTTCCGCGTTTACACCGACAACTTGGGCGCTGGTGCCTTTGACGTGACCCAAGCCTAGGCCAAGGCGGGCTTCAACATCCTTCCGGGGAGAAAACACGGATTTGATTAGTTTTGTTGAAAGCTAAACGGGTCACTCCCAGTGACACATGTTTGTTTGCATGCTCACCATTCCTGCGCTGATGTTCAGTCAGCTGCTCATTCTGTCGAAGTGCTGCTTCAATGTAATTGCCATCAGCGTCAGTATGGGTGCATTAATGCACCTTTCCCTGACCACAAATTTCTTAGAGGTGAGGGCGCCGGGATGTGTGACACAAGACCTTCTGCTTTCGGCCGGGAACCAGGGTTCTTCGGCGCCACTTTTGATCAGGTGATGGCTATGATCTGGCCATGCGAAAGGGCCTCCCATTCGACGGACCAGGGCCATGGCTGAAGATTAGATGCTGCGACAAGTGTCTCCGGAGGTGTCAATGGGCTTTCTTGGGTGCGTATGGCTTAAGACTCAGATTTGAGACAGCAGCTTGCTTCAGCCCAAATTGGGCCGCAGTCTTCTCACTTCTGCGCACAGCAACCCGTCTCTGTGGCATTTTGCGGGCAGCTTTCCCAAATGCACCAATCCCTGTCGAAGCTTTGTAGGCCAAGCTGCAGAGACAGGGTTCCAGAGATTGCTGGACGCTGTCTTGGATGCCTGTATAAACATCTGCAGGAAGATGCTACTAACAGCTGCTCTTAGCTGAGGGCGTCAACCTGTTGCGTGCGTCAAAGATTGCCAGCGCTGCGCTCCACTCGCTTTCAACTCTGAATTGAAGGCTTGGTGATTTGACAGGGGCTCAGTTATGTCCTTTGGTCAAACCTGAGCTGATGTGTCCACGGGATCTTGCCCCAGAAGCTGAAGGTTGATATTGGTTGTGGCAAGTCTGCAATTGCTTGGCAGGCTTGGCACGCGACTTTGGGCCAAAAGCATCCAAAGGTACCAAAGGTGGAGCGAATCACGGTCTAGCACGTTGCAGCAACGACGGTAAACAGCAGCCACGGCTCATCGGCATCAGCTTCTGGAAGCGCGCGCTGCGCTTCTCGAACGTTGCCATAACATGGCCGCCCCTTGCCCGAAACGTGTTCAATGGAGAGTTGCGGGCATGCACCCGGGATCTCACAAATGGCTCTCAGTTGGCATCTGTGAATTTAGGGTCGAAACATGGACCAGACTCATCAGGTGTTTGGCTGGGAGCAAAAGCTCAGGAACCGGTTAGCACAAATCCCGTCAGCTAAGAGCTAAGATTACATTCTGAACGCAAGCATTGATGCCAACGGAACACCTGTATGTATCATGCGGTACATACATGTTCCTGCTCAATTCAAAGTTTTCTGGCTCTACCCCAGATTAGCCAGATAACTCTGCCAAACTGAGCTCACCTTTTACCTGAGGTTCATTCTCTTTTCCTTGCCAACAGAAGGTCCGCCTTTTGAGGGGGGATCAGTTTGGCCCATGGGAATGCAGGGCTGAGCTACAATCAAAACCCGGGCAGAAGGTTAGTGAGGGACGATCCCAACCAGAAAGAGCTGCGGAATTCCGCCTTAGTTCTTTACGTGGTTCTGGGTAGACCATTTGGATCCCGGGTTTGATTCTGACCCACCTTCTGAGGTTGGCTTTCGCTCCTAAGGCTCGGCACCCAAACCGCCTGAGGTAGCGAGATGGCGATGGCTTGGCGACTGCTGGGGCTCGCATGGACTGCACAAAGCTCTGAAGGCAGATACCATGGTTGATGAACCCACCAACCTCTGCTTCCCTTTGGAATAGAAGGACGCCAAAAGGAGGCTGTCTAAACAATGGTTTCATCATGTTTTAACCAGGGATTGGTCCAACCCTGGGAGACTCCAGGACCCCGATTGCTTCCTCTGACGGGAAGGACGTGTCGATGTGTCGAGTCTCAGCACTGTGGAGGTATATACTAAAGTTTTCCGCGGGGAAAGACGATCTTTGAGAACCAACACAGGACACGAGCTGCTTGAGCCAAGTTCATTACATTTGTGCTCATCCAAAAATGACTACACTGCCTTTGCTTTTGGCACTCTGCTTTACTCTGCCGTGAGTGGCCAGGCGAAGGCTGCAGCGCGGAAGGCGGAAGAGAGGGTAAGCCTAAAACGTGCGGTGCAGTTGTTCGCCAGTGCCTTGTTTCGTTTGGGCGGTTCGCGCTAAGTTTGTCGAGATTCGAATGGTTACTGTAAGTGGTCAGGCTTAACTTGTGCTCGCAGTATGTCTTTGGATCAACCCTGCTTTCTTGGCTGAAGTCCATCAACTTTATAACTTACTGGCCTCAGATCTTCAATGACTTGAGATGCGCGGTTTGGCAACTTGCCAGAGCAGCATCCAGGTCCCAGCTTTTCCTTTGCGCCAACATCGATCAACTGCCCAGCCCTTTCACCCAAACACATCTCCAGCTTTGGTCTTTTTGAGTCATTTTTCACGGGGTGTGGGGTGCTCCGTCTTCAGGCGTTGTGCCAGAAGCCTTCTCCTGCAATGGCAGCGCCCTGGCCGCCCGAAGCTTCGCACACCAAGTTGTGGCTCACAGATCTCCAACCTACTGGCAAATGGAAAGGTGGCCTACCTGCAGTTTGCCCCAGTTTACTTTTGAGCACCCAGTTACCACTGAGCATTCTCGCTGTGCAGTGGATGGTGACGCAAATCCGTTTCGCACCACCTAAAAAGCCCCTGGAAGGATTCGATTCCTCCTGTAAATGCCAACAAGCAATGGTTTCCCAAGGTTTCAAAGTGGTGCGGGATTTCGTCCATCCACAGTGTGGTCAAAAAAAGTAGGGAATGGATGGTGACTAGGGAGTTTAGACAATGATAAGCATCCTCATGGCCTCACAACGAAAGTTTTGACTGTGGCACTTATACCTCTCTTTCTGTTTGCAGATGGTTCAGAGATGATCAGTGCCAAACACAGAGCATGCCCGTCCTCCCCTTGTGGGGAGACGAGATCTAAGTATGTCACGCGCGCAAGCGGAACTGTCTGACGGAGAAGCGTTTTGAGGCCACTTCGACAGCAGCTGGGCCAAGCTGCTGGCTGCTTCTGGGAAGGAGCTGCAGCTTCGGAGCCAGGGGATGGTGAACCGGCACCTTGGAAGCCTTGGGGCAAACATGTTGGCAGCCTGGGTGTGGGTCAGTATGTCTGGGAGCTTTTTATGTTAAGGTTTGCTGAATATAGATCAGAATTAATGATGCTTTCCGTTGGTTGGCAAAAGCTGAGGTAGATGTACGTTCACGTTCTTCAGGGAATATGATTGAAGTATGTTCACATGTGGATTACAGTCCAGTTCCCTACCAGCTCACGGACCACATCAGAGGTCTGGTGGGGCGGAATGAAACTACGTAGTATGTTTCCAAGAACTGCAACGGAGGTCAGCAGGAACACCGTCTTTTTGGGGAAGGGATAAACCATTCTGGGTGCAAACTAGCCCTTTTAGTCAAAGTTCCCGAATGGAATCCAAAAAGCGGGTCTTTGTTTGACTTTCCTGACCCCGGCTCAGCCCCCAGCTGCGAAGGTTCAGTTTACAAGGGTCACCTTGATCTTTGAATGGTTTCAACCAACCGATGAGACACCCCGTCGGCATCCACAGGGCGCACTTGATGGTCTCAGGTGGGTGGAGATCTGGCAGGATGCCTACCCTGCCTTTGACCGATTGCTGCCGCACGGGGATGTCAGCCCTGCCCTTAGAGGGAATGCCCCGTCTTTCAGTGGCTATGCGACTGGGTGTCCGAACTGGGAACCCTTTCATCATGACAGGGTGTGATGTTTCAACGGGGGCCAACGTGAGAACAACCGTTCTGAGGGGACCCTCGCCATTAAAATGTCACTGGCCGCAAACTATGTGGTTCATGGCAGAAAACAGGCAGTCCATCGTGCCAACATGTTATTGAGATGAGCAAGTAACCATCCCATGACA
>CAUJNA010003618.1:160000-167500 GCA_963377175.1 Effrenium voratum
TGTTGCTTGTTGTTGCTTGTTGTTGCCTGTTGTTGCCTGTTGTTGCCTGTTGTTGCTTGTTGTTGCTTGTTGTTGCTTGTTGTTGCTTGTTGTTGTTGTTGTTGTTGTTGTTGTTGTTGTTGTTGTTGTTGTTGTTGTTGTTGTTGTTGTTGTTGTTGTTGTTGTTGTTGTTGTTGTTGTGGTGGTTGTTGTTGTTGTTGTGGTTGTTGTTGTTGTGGTTGTGGTTGTTGTTGTTGTGGTTGTGGTTGTGGTTGTGGTTGTTGTTGTTGTTGTTGTTGTTGTTGTTGTTGTTGTTGTGGTTGTGGTTGTGGTTGTTGTTGTGGTTGTGGTTGTGCTTGTGCTTGTGCTTGTGCTTGTTGGTGTTGGTGTTGGTGTTGGTGTTGGTGTTGTTGTTGTTGTTGTTGTTGCTGTTGTTGTTGTTGTTGTCGTTGTCGTTGTCGTTGTTGTTGTTGTTGTTGTCGTTGTCGTTGTCATTGTTGTTGTCGTTGCCGTTGTCTTATTCGTTGTCGTTGTCGTTGTCGTTGTCGTTGTCGTTATTGTTGTCGTTGTCGTTGTTGTTGTTGTTGTTGGTGTTGTCGTTGTCGTTGTCGTTATTGTTGTCTTTGTCGTTGTCGTTGTCGTTGTCGTCGTCGTCGTCGTCGTCGTCGTTGTTGTTGTTGTTGTCGGTGTCGGTGTCGGTGTCGGTGTTGGTGTTGGTGTTGGTGTTGGTGTTGATGTTGGTGTTGGTGTTGGTGTTGGTGTTGGTGTTGTTGTTGTTGTTGTTGTGGTTGTGGTTGTGGTTGTGGTTGTGGTTGTCGTTGTCGTTGTCGTTGTCGTTGTCGTTGTTGTTGTTGTTGTCGTTGTCGTTGTCGTTGTCGTCGTCGTCGTCGTCGTCGTCGTCGTCGTCGTCGTGGTCGTGGTCGTGGTCGTGGTTGTTGTTGTTGTTGTTGTTGTTGTTGTTGTTGTTGTTGTTGTTGTTGTTGTTGTTGTTGTTGTTGTTGTTGTTGTTGTTGTTGTTGTTGTTGTTGTTGTTGTTGTGTTGTGTTGTGCTTGTGTTGTGTTGTTGTTGTTGGTTGTTGGTTGTTGTTGTTGTGTTGTTGTTGGTTGTGTTGTTGCGTTGTTGTTGTCATTGTTGTTGTTGTTGTTGTTGTTGTTGTTGGTGTTGGTGTTGTTGTTGTTGTTGTTGTTGTTGTTGTTGTTGTTGTTGTTGTTGTTGTTGTTGTGTTTTGTTGTTGTTGTGTTGTTGTTGTTGTTGGTGTTGTTTGTTGTTGTTGTTGTTGTGGTGTTGTTGTTGTTGTTGTTGTTTGTTTGTTTGTGTGTATGTTGTTGTTTGTTTGTTGTTGTTGTTTGTTTGTTTGTTGTTGTTTGTTGTGTTTGTTTGTGTTGTTTGTTGTGTTTGTGTGTTGTTGTTGTTGTTGTTGATGATTGTTGTTGCTTGTTGTTGTTGTTGTTGTTTGTTGTTGATGTTGTTGTTGTTGTTGTTGTTGTTGTTGTTGTTGTTGTTGTTGTTGTTGTTGTTGTTGTTGTTGTTGTTGTTGTTGTTGTTGTTGTTGTTGTTGTTGTTGTTGTTGTTGTTGTTGTTGTTGTTGTTGTTGTTGCTTGTTGTTGTTGTTGTTGTTGTTGTTGTTGTTGTTGTTGTTGTTGTTGTTGTTGTTGTTGTTGTTGTTGTTGTTGTTGTTGTTGTTGTTGTTGTTGTTGTTGTTGTTGTTGTTGTTGTTGTTGTTGTTGTTGTTGTTGTTGTTGTTGTTGTTGTTGTTGTTGTTGTTGTTGTTGTTGTTGTTGTTGTTGTTGTTGTTGTTGTTGTTGTTGTTGTTGTTGTTGTTGTTGTTGTTGTTGTTGTTGTTGTTGTTGTTGTTGTTGTTGTTGTTGTTGTTGTTGTTGTTGTTGTTGTTGTTGTTGTTGTTGTTGTTGTTGTTGTTGTTGTTGTTGTTGTTGTTGTTGTTGTTGTTGTTGTGTTGTTGGTTGTGGTTGTGGCTGTGGTTGTGGTTGTGGTTGTGGTTGTGGTTGTGGTTGTGTTGTTGTTGTTGTTGTTGTTGTTGTTGTTGTTGTTGTTGTTGTTGTTGTTGTTGTTGTTGTTGATGTTGTTGTTGTTGTTGTTGTTGTTGTTGTTGTTGTTGTTGTTGTTGTTGTTGTTGTTGTTGTTGTTGTCGTTGTCGTTGTCGTTGTCGTGGTTGTGGTTGTCATTGTGGTTTTGGCTTTGGCTTTGGTTGTGGTTGTTGAGGTCGGTTGTTGAGGTCGGTGTTGTTTGTTTGTCTTTGCGCGTGTGTGTTTTGTGTGTGTGTGTGTGTGCGTGTGCTTTACTGTCCGTATGTGTGCTTGTGTGTCTTTGTGCGCTGTGGGTATGTCAGCTTCGTGTGTCATCCCTGTCTTTTGAGGTTCATTTGTTCGCGTGTTTGTGGTTTGTGCGGACTCCGAGACACAACCATTATCCAACCCAGGTATTGGCGGCCGGTAGCCACCGATCCTGCGCAGCTGGGCTCATCCCTGGTCTTGGGCCTTTTTGGTGCCATGGCAAAGTGTCCGGCATATACAGCTGGGCCCCTCAAAGTAAGCATAGTCACAATATTTTTGGGAGTGGTTTCCCATGAAACCGCCATTTAGATTGCAAAATGGAGGATGCCATTTTAACGCAACGACAGAAACCAGTTGGCCCTTTGTCCAATAATCAGAAATGCGTGGCTTACCATGATTTGGCAGGCCTCGGGGGCACTTGTAGTTGCATGCTAGTGACATGTTGTGGTCATCAGGCAGCAAAAGTTCCTCCGCCTTTGCTTGGACCTTCTGTGTGATGAATTCTTCCCATGACCGCGGAGTCCAAGGCTGGCACGCCTCACTTTTGACGGAGATCGCTTGGTCCCTTGAGCGCTTCCTTGGGGTGGAGCTGAAGAAGCTTTTCTACGGCGTGGGAAGCTCAGTGTGGAGGGATTTCTGTGCCTGTAACACGTGTGGGAGGAAATTGGAGGCTATGGTTTCATGCCACCTCAATACTCCAGTCATCGCTTGTACACATGACCTTTTTCGAAAAACCCATGGACTCAGGCCTACTACCCAGAGCCCATGCTTGAGAAGCTACAAGAGGTGGCGGAGGAGGGTTTCATGGCGAAGCCCATCGCCAAGTTCTATCGGACATGGATCACAGGCGTGCCTGTCAACACAAGCCTTCGGTGGTGCACTTTGTTGTTCCTTTTGTTGGAGGGGAGCTCCCTTTAAAACCGACTTTCAAAAACAGAGTGTCAAAACTTATTCATGTTGAGGTTCATGGACAAGAATTAAATTCGGGGCAAACACACAGGTAGGAATGATGCCCTCTTCAGGATGGGAAGGCAGCCGCAGGACGTTCATGGGAACTAACTTTGCTGGGCAAAGAAGGTCATATTACGAGCGGTGTCCAAAACCTCTATGTACATGTTTAGTAAGAGTTGTGTCATATCGACCTGTGTAAGCAAAACACGTAAGGTGGCGCAAGCTGGTGACGTAAGCAACACCCACGTACGGAAAAACTCCTCGCGCGTAAGGTGGCGTAAACTGGTGGCGTAAGCTAAACTTCGACCCGTGCCACGTAAGGAAAAACTCCACGCGCGCAAGGTGGCGTAAGCTGGTGGCGCAAGCTAAACCTCCACGTGCGTCGCGTGAGGAAAAACTCCAGCACGTGCAAGGTGGCGTAAGCCACTGGCGTAATGATACGACATGGCAAGTCATGACGCGTCTAGGACATGGGCTCCTATGTGTGAACAATTTAAGCATGGCAGTGTTGGCAGTCGGCTCCTAGGTTCAGGCTGACGCCTCTGCAATTAAAACGTATACAGGGATGTGGGTCTATCTGAGGCTCCCCATAGTTTAAAGGACTTCCAGAAAGGCTTTCAAGAAGAACCACCATTTCTAGGGTCCCTTTTTGCTTGCCGCATTGCCCACATTATGCCCAATGCGCTCTTGGAATATTCCATTTGCGGTGTGTTTCAGCACATCGGCACAGGCTTCCTGGACACATACGACGCCTGGGTGAATGACAACTCGGTGAAGGATCGTGCTCCAAGGGAGCTTCAACGGCTCACTATCAATCTTAGAATAGCGTTTGATTGACTTGTGCAGAAAGGTAACCGTTGACATTCGTGGACAGGCTTGAGGCTCAAGGGATGAAGGCGGTTTAAGAATAGGAATTCCCCTTCAACCAACAACGGTCGTGTCCAAAACATGATATCACCAGCCCAGGCCTGTGGCCAAAATGGATTGTGTCGAGCAATATCCAGAACATGATCGCACTATTCTTACCGGAGCAACATTCAGGAACTGTGAGATATCTTGTGCCATCTACTGTCATCCTGCATTGATAAAGTTATGCAAACTTCTGGGAAACTACAAACTCGGACTCAACAGGTTGTTTCTCAAGACTGTCCAATAGACAGACGTATTGGCATGTACCCATGTAGAAGAATGGTTCTGGCCGAGCTGCCACTTTGACAGTGAAGTTGCGAAGCCCCTAGCTCTCAAGCCATTTCAAGCCATTCCTTGTCATCCTGTTGCGGCAGTTATCACAGGGTGGCACGCCTCAGGAGGGACTGGGCATCCTGGCGGACTTGTACCTGCAAGCCTTGGGCCAGCAAAACTTTGATGCGACAATCTGCGTAACCCCACTCTGGTTTTGCGAAGCTCGCCAGCAGTTTGGATTGGAGGGCGGGCTGGCTGTAAGGATTGTAAGGCGCGGGCCAAGCACAGCCCAGAGCACATGGATTGTCAATCACTCTCCCTCTCTCTCGGTCAGTCTCCATGGTTTCAGGCACACCCGATGGATTCACAACCAAGTGAATTTCTGAAGCATTTCAGACAATGCCTTCGCAGATTGTCTAAATCACACAGCAATCATCGCAGTATTGCCATGAGAATTGTCAAAGTACTTGGCTCTCAGAGCCTTCGTGCGATAGCATCTCCTTTGGGTGGCCATGAGATTCTTCAGTTACGAGTACCATGAAACACTACTTATTTGCAGAGGTATTGGTCAAGCTACTAGAGCAAATGCAACCATTGTTCTGTTTGCAAAAGGAACTTGTATGTAATGCCCCTGACCCCTTGGCTTGATGAAAGTCTACATGTTGGATGTCTTGAACCAACGATGTCCGGTTTTGGTGAGGCAACCGATTGCTCCCGGAGAGCAAGGGAATGGGGTAGTTGGCGGGTCCTGAGTAGTCAGGTTTTGCTGTTTTTTCCACCCCTCTCACAAGGTCATTTTGACGGTTATCCGGTTAACTGGATGAGTTGTCCACCTTAAGCATGCATCCCAAAACGTGGAACCCACGGAAGGGTTTTTTAGTGGCGCCGCCGCAGGCGCCGCTAGCCGCAGTGCTGGGCAGAGGTAGCCGGCTGCTGGTCTACTTCGACGACCTGCCGGACCAGCTGCCGCCGCAGGCGAGCGATCCCTCTGGCTATGCATTTGTGGCATGTGAGCAGCGCCCAAAACCACACAGGGCAAGCTTAGGAAAGGGCACTACGTTGGCTTAGCCGGGAGAGTGAGCTTTGCAATCGGGTTGGTAGAACCAAGAAAAATGAGTCTTGGGCGCTGCTCAGGTTTCTGTTTTCCCTATACAAAGCGCCGATGAGCAAATTGCCCTTGCCAGGATAGGCATCAAATGACCCCAGCAATTGCCCGCTTAAATTTGACAGCCATTGAGAGGTCCTGGTATGTGCCCTGTTTCTCTTTTGTCTGTGTGAGTGGTTGAGTGTTTAGGTGTTTCTGTGTGCTTCTGTGTGCTTCTGTGTGTTTCTGTGTGTTTCTGTGCGTTTCTGTGCGTTTCTGTGCGTTTCTGTGCGTTTCTGTGCGTTTGTGTGTGTGTGTGTGCGTTTGTTGGTTGGTTGGTTGGTTGGTTGGTTGGTTGGTTGGTTGGTTGGTTGGTGGGTGGGTGGGTGGGTGGGTGGGTGGGTGGGTGGGTGGGTGGGTGGGTGGGTGGGTGGGTGGGTGGGTGGGTGTGTGTCTCTGTGCGTGTCTCTCTGTGTGTGTCTTTCTGTGTGTGTGTCTGTCTCTCTCTCTGTGTTTGTGTGTGTGTGTGTTTGCGCGTTTGTCAGTTTGTGTGTTTGTGCGTTTGTGTGTTGGTGCGTTTGTGTGTTTGTGCGTTTGCGTGTTTGTGTGTTTGTGTGTTTGTGTGTTTGTCTGTTTGTTCGTTTGCGTGTTTGTGTGTTTCTGTGTTTCTGTGTTTCTGCGTTTGTGTTTGTATGTGTTTGTATGTTTGTGTGTTTGTGCGTCTGTGCGTTTCTGTGTTTGTGTGTTTGTGTTTGTGTGTGTGTGTGTGTGCGTGTTTG
Organism: Effrenium voratum; assembly: GCA_963377175.1. Taxonomy (NCBI): domain Eukaryota; class Dinophyceae; order Suessiales; family Symbiodiniaceae; genus Effrenium; species Effrenium voratum. The sequence goes on from CAUJNA010003618.1 coordinate 166,268, forward strand.
TGTGTTTGTTTGTTAGTGTGTTTGTGTGTTTGTGTGTTTGTGTGTTGTGCGTTTGTGTGTTTGTGTGCTTGTGTGTTTGAGTTTGTGAGTTTGTGTGTTTGTGTGTGTGTGTGTGTTTGTGTGTTTGTGTTTGTGTGTGTGTGTTTGTGTGTGTGTGTTTTGTGTTGGTGCGTTGGTGTGTTTGTGTGTTTGTGTTGTTTTGTGTTTTGTTTGTTTTTGTGTGTGTGTTTGTGTGGGTGTGTGGGTGTGTGGGTGTGTGGGTGTGGGTGTTTTGGTGTGTTGGTGCGTTTGTGTGTTGGTGTGTTGGTTCGTTTGTGGTTCGGTGTGTTTGTGTTTTGGTGTCTTGGTGTGTTGGTGTGTTGGTGTGTCGGTGTGTCGGTGTGTCGGTGTGTTGATGTGTTTGCGTGTTGGTGTGTTGGTGTGCTGGTGTGCTGGTGTGTTGGTGCGTTTGTGCGTTGTGTGTTTGTGTGTTTGTGCGTATTTTTGTGTTGTGTTTTGCGCATTTGCGCGTTTGTGCGTTTCCGTGTTTGTGTGTTTGTGTGTTTGCGTGTTTGTGTGTTTGTGTGTTTGTGTGTTTGCGCGTTTGTGTGTTTGTGTGTTTGTGTGTTTGTGCGTTTGTGTGTTTGTGTGGTTGTGTTTTCGTGTGTGTGTGTGTGTGTGTGTGTGTGTGTGTTTTTGCGTGTTTGTTTGTTAGTGTGTTAGTGTGTTTGTGTGTTTGTGTGTGCGTTAGTGTGTTTGTGTGTGCGTTAGTGTGTTAGTGTGTGTGTGTGTGTGTTTGTGTGTGTTTGTGTGTTTGTGTGTGTGTGTGTGTTTGTGTGTTTGTGTGGGTGTGTGTGTGTGCGTTTGTTTGTGTGTTTGTGCGTTTGTGCGTTTGTGTGTTTGTGTGCGTTGGTGTGTTGCTGTGTTGCTGTGTCGGTGTGTCGGTGTGTCGGTGTGACGGTGTGTTGCTGTGTTGCTGTGTTGCTGTGTTGGTGTGTTGGTGCGTTGGTGCGTTGGTGTGTTGGTGTGTTGGTGTGTTGGTGGTGTGTTGGTGTGTTGGTGTGTCGGTGTGTTGGTGTGTTGGTGGTGTGTTGGTGTGCTGGTGTGCTGGTGTGTTGGTTCGTTTGTGCGTTTGTGTGTTTGTGTGTTTGTGTGTTTGTGCGTGTTTTTGTGTTGTGTTTTGCGCATTTGCGCGTTTGTGCGTTTGTGTGTTTGTGTGTTTGTGTGTTTGCGTGTTTGTGTGTTTGTGTGTGT
>CAUJNA010003618.1:172500-285000 GCA_963377175.1 Effrenium voratum
GATCAATGAGCAATCAGAATGAGAAGAGTGGGACTAGCTTTTCCTCGCCTTGCTTTTCCTCGCCTTGCCTTGCCTTGCCTTGCTTGCCTTGCTTGCTTGCCGGCTGGCCATAGTATCTTGTTACCACGTTGACGGCAACTCTCACTGTGTTGAGCAGCTGGTCCATCATGAGCACCTTCAGCCCTTCAAGGGCTTCGCCCCACACCATCTTCACAGAGACCTTGCAGAGACGACATCAGGCAGAACCTATCCAGACGGTCGGTGAATCTTGCTTCAGGAGGGTCACTGCTCCGCTGGATTACACAAGCCGCCCATCAGGAGCATGTTACACGCCCTGAAATGACCAGGAACCACACAGAAGACGGTCGGAAACCCCGACTTTGGTAATAAATCAACGAATAAGTCATGTTGAAGCTGTGTTGAGCAAGCCCATAAAGCTTGTGCGCTGGAGAACGTCAGGTTGTTTGACAGCTGTGACGGTTCTAAGCCCAAGCTCAGGCGGGAACATGGAAGAATTAACTGTTAAAGCCGGGTATGCTGGTGACGCAGGTCCTGTCCTGAAAAGCTGGTTTCCATGTTGATCTACGTAAATTGAGCTAGGCACAGCTGCAATCCAAGAGCTATGGTGGATTCCCAGAAAAAGCCACGTGAGCTAGCCACAAAATAGGCAAGGAGAGTATCTCTTGCAACATACACAAACTACAAGTGCGTTTTTGCAACTTGCCACCGCGCTTCGAGGTGGGATGCCCCGGAGGCTCGAGACGTGTTGATGCTGCGTGCGGACCTATGGGTTGAGTCCACGCCTGGGAAGATGTTCGTCTCGGCCCTGCGGCTCTTCATTGCGGAGGATGGTGTTCGAAATAGGTCTGGCTTTCTTGTAGGGGCCCCCCAAAATGATGGTTTTCCCATTGATTTCCCCGCCCCGAAAAAACCACCCCCAAAATGGTACCCCAAAACAAGACACCCAAGTAGGGTCCCCCATTGCAACGATTCCTTTTGGATCCAAAAACGGATCCATTGCGAGAAACATTGCCTTGAAAAGGATGTGCCTTTTGCTTTGGGTTGGGCTGATCATCCAGCAATTAGGATTTTGGACAACCAATGCAATGGTCCCTTGAGGGAGACGTGCCCATGGCCCACACAAGGAGCTTTGACCAGGCACCAATGGCATCTTGACCAGACACAAGTTTACATGTTGAGGCTGACCGGCTTTGTACATCATTTCTGCGCACATTTGACCGAGCTCAGCGATTCGGGGCGGTACCACGATCGAAAATCTGCGACGAATTCTCTTTCCTGGAAATCCCGATTCATGAATCCTACTGATTGGCCCAAGTCATTTCACAGTTTGAGGTGTGCCGAGTAAGGACTCAAATCTTAAAAGTCACATGTTCATGGGGCAAACGCTGAGCTATGATTTCCACTGGCATTTTGTTGTGTACTCCTGCCATCTCTTTTTGTCCAGGCATGGTTTGTTGGGAATACCGATTAATTACCAATTGTTTAATTGCCCAACCTTTGACGTATCGCTAGCTAGCCTTGAGCTACCTTTGCGTGGGCCCAATACATCCACAAATGCTCGCTTGTGATTTGAGAAGCAGGTCGTCCAGACCCGCCGCATCTTTTTTGGCTTCGGTTCGGTCACATCTCTTTGGACTGTTCGGAGAATCCATTATGGAGGCGGGGCACCCCTTCAACATGACCATTACGTCACGCAAGCACTTCGACTGGGACAGCCTATGGGACCTCGCCACGCGGAGCCGCGCGGGCCTCTTTGTACCGGACGACATGATGAAGATGATGTTCTGGGAAGCGCGCCTCGGCTCCATTTCCCTGTTTTTGTTGGTCTCGGCTCTGTTCACCCTTGTGGGCTGTAGATTTGAACTCAAAGGACAGCCACCCACAGCAGGGTTCTTGAAAGTTCTTGTTTTGCTTGTTTGCTGTGAGACGCTGTTATGTCTTTCCCGCAAAAGGCATGAAGGGTACGAATGGGATGTTTTTGTTTTTTGGTTGTTTGGCGGCGTTTTGCCCGGTTTTGCCCCTGTCCGAGTGCATCTCAGGTGCGCCATTGCCATGCCGCTCTGGACACCCGGCCAGGAGTTTCTGGCCAGGCTGTTGCCCTTCTTCGGCTACTACCACTTCCTCTCCAAGCTCCCAAGCAGAAGACATGGCTGTGGTTGTCAAAGCCAAGACAAGAGGATTCCATTTTGGGGTAGGTGAATTCACCACCCATTTTAGAACCTATTTTAGTCGGGATTGGGATGTTCACTGGGGGTACGGGATTTTGAGCCCATTCGATTTTCACCGCCCACTGAAAGCAGCGGTGAATGATAGGCTCTCACTGCCTTGCCGCTCAATATGGAGGTTGCTATGGGCGGATGAGCACGCCAACGCTCTGAATTACGTTTCATGGGTGTTCGAACAAAAAGTCCTGGCCGCAAGTCGTGAGGCACCTACCGCCGCAAGTCGCCGAAGCTGCAGATGCCTGGGGCAGACCATTCCCCTCGGAACCCTTTGGGCTGTCAGATGCCCAGGACGGGGCCTGCGCGGCGGACGAAGGTACCAGAACCCATGAGAAATCTCATGATTGATTTGAGGGTGTCACAATGTGTCCCATTCAGAGAGTTCTTCACTAACACAGTTTTTGAGGAAGCTTTCCCCTTGGAATCCACCAAGTTGATCAATCTGGCGTTGGCATTTGGCCGAATAAACGGAAACCAAACAAAACGATCTCTGACTTGGCTGGGGCACCTTTGCAAGTGGGATTTGTATGTGGAAGGCAAAGGCACTGTTGCTCACATGAAGCTTGTATCAGACGGCGTGTTCCCAGGAGTAAACATGCCAAAGACAGCAACGCTGCGATAAAGCCGTGGTTCGACTCCGCGGTTTTTGAGATTTCCACCTGCCGAGCTCGCTTTGACCCCACCATGATTTCCCAGTTCTCCAGTGCGGCATGTCCCTCGTTCGTTCTTTTTTTGAGGTGGTTATCGCTTTGAAATCAACAACCAAAATCCGGGTACCCTTTTTTCCAATGGCCACTAGACTTGCCGAAGGAGAAGATGCAAGCGCACGTGGCATCCCTGTTCTGGGCCGGCATGACGGACTTCGTGCGCTACCTGGCAGCCGTAATAAGTGCCAATCACAAAGGACCACCAGAGTAGCTTCACCACATATCTTCGAAAATACATCGAAATTTGAGCAACCGACAAGGTTTTGCAGGGCATGGGGTTTGGGCAGGCCCTGTCGGTTTTTCTGGGTCATGGGAATCCGTTTTGCGTGGTCTCCTTTCGGTTTTGGGTGGTAGTATTGTCGAGCATGCATTTATCATTTGGATCTCGTTCGGGCTGGACGGCGCAACGAGGGCACTTCTCCCTTTTCGGACCCACTCAACACAACGATTTCTGAGGTATCTCAATCAGTTGAAGTTGCTGGGGTGGATTGTTCTGGCTGGGAAGATTTGTTGATGACAAGGCGTTGATCCATTGTTAGGATTTGTTTGTCCATGTATGCCTGCCAAAAATGCAAGTGGTCCCAATCCGTGCTCCTAGTATATGCCTACATCTCCTAGGCATTCGCTCGATTGCGAAATGACCGCAGTAGAATCATAACACAAAGAGGCGCTGGTGTTGCATGTGATGTGGTGGGGCCGCTCGGTTTTCAGACGCTTTGAGAACCCAAGCCAGCTTTTCAGATTGAATCGCTGGCCCTGGTGGCCTGGTGGCCTTGGCTCGTTTTGAAGTTGAACCCACGGGTCAAGAGGAAACCACCAGTTGCAAGATCCCCAGATCCCCTCAACTACCAGTGTCTTTCAGGTGACGATGGTGCTGTCCACGCTGGCAGTTTTTTCGTCAGCTCGATTTGGAGAGAAACGTGGGCCGTTTTTTGCGCAGGCTACGAGGCGGTGCAGCGGTTCCACTCGCTGCCGGCGCTGGTGTCGGCTGTGGGCTCCTGTGACCTGCGGGCGCTGAGCCGCGCCATGGCGCGCGCCCACGAGGCGCGGGCGGCCACGGCGAGGAAGGCCTGGCGCCAGGCTTTCCAGGTCTTGGCGCCTTGGCACCTGGGAAAAGCGGAAGGATCCGAGGGTGAAACTTAGGTCGCCGTGGTTTGGTGTTTGTCCTTTTAACCGGAGGTGGCTTTCTGGGAACGGAGAGCTCCTTTGGGGAAGTGCTTGAATGTGTCGGAATACTGGGTTTGATCAAGGGAAATCTGGCGAGTCAGCGTTGATTAGTTTGCAAAAGGCCGGAGCCTTCAACCTGAGACTGAGGCGGAGCCTTTATAACTTGAGGAATCGAAACCATATGTCCAGGAAATCATATCTCCAGGGGGCGTGCCTCGGACAGCAAAAGCAGCAGTGGCGCTTCAACCCTTTGCCCAAGGGCTTTGGCCAAGGCAAATTTGGAAGGTGCTTGGTGAATTGGGGTCCTTTAAAGGCCTTAGTATCTTGATCCTCTTGGGGGCGACCTTGGTTCCTGAGTCTATCAGAGGTTTAGGGTACGAAGACCGCAGATTACGATTGAGAATCCCTTGCTGGTTGCTGGGACCGGCTTGAATGAAGCGCTTGATCTGCTGAGAGAATTAGATCCTCCCTTGCTGGAGCTTGGCAGCTGTAACATGTTCTTAAAACAGGACGACCTGCGCCAAAGCCCCCGGCATTTGCAGGAGGTGGGGCTGACTTTCTCGGGCCTTGCCCACAGCCTACTGATTATGCCGAGGTGAGGTGAACCGTCCCTTGAAGCACGCATTGGCGTCTTCATCGAGCAGGCCAGATGGCTCCAACATGGAGGACAAGACCGCGTGGGCGATTCATCCCAAGCGTGGTGGCTAACAGAGGTGAGGCTTGAGATAGCAAGGATGTTCTAGTTAACTATCAGGTCAGGATGATTTTGCGGGAATTGGAGCTGGTTTGTGTGGAGGCCCGTGTATCATGTGGATCCAACCTCCCCCCTCCCCCGAAGAGACTCATTTGGCGACGGGGCCGGTGCTTGGTGGCAAGAGCGAGCACTTTTAGCCTCAGACAGAACACAGACAGAGCATTTGTGATGGTTTTCTCTTGGGAGGGTGGAAGGATGCGGGTATCCAATAGGTGGAGCTCCAGCTATGCAAATGCACCCAGCTTTTCCCGACAAAACTATCTACAAAGGACTTAAAGCGAATCTGGACTTCGGTTTTGGCAACAAATCTAAAACATGCATACCCGAGGGGCCCCTGAGCATGAAACCTTACATCCTAGGAGAGAGAAGACTTGCACACATTTGCTACCAAGTTCATTTTTCCACCAAAAGACACCGGGGTCCAACCGACAACCGATACCCAACCGATACCCAACCGATACTGCCCCAACCGATGCCCCAACCGATGCCTTGACCTGTCGAATGTGAACACTCGTCCGTTTGCCATGAAAAGCCTCTTTGTGTTGTCTTGTCGCAGCATGATGTTCCAAGTGCCGGTAGCAAGAAGTGCTCTAGCGTGCATTTGTACGAGCCTCTGGCTGAAAATGGCCCGAAGTACGCTGGAGTGGCGGAAGTCTGAAGTGTACTTCGCGTACAAGTGTACTCTAAAGTTGCGATTTTCGAGCTGGAGCTACGGAAGTGTACTTCGTGCAAGTGCACTTGTACTACCTAGTGGGGATTTTCAAGCTGGAGCTGTAGAACACGCCGCGCTTGTCCACTTGGCAGGACTTTCAGTCAAGAACGTGACGCAATGTTCCGACCGCTGTCACATTGCAGTGTAAGCCGCTTGGCTGCATCCACCGTATACACCCAACGCACAAATATTCAGCATTATACAGCTCTCTCTTTTGAGCAAGCGCCACGGGGGGTACTGTTAGGGCCGCGTTAAGACTTGAGATCCTTTCTAATTCAGATTCCTGGGACTGTTTGAAGGGTCGCTTTAACAACATGATTCGGCTAAAAGTCTCGGCAAGTGGTCCCCAAACCACCACAATTAGGATAACTTCTTTACATATAACCCCCCAAAAAAACTAAGGCCAAACGGTCGCACAAAGTTGGTTGCCCACAAGAGACCCTGATTCTGTTTAGTGTGACTGTGTTTGTAGTTTACTTTAACAACAATTTTGATTGGCAAGACTACATTAAATTCTGGCATTTGAGAGTAAGTCTTGGTTCCCCCTAATTGTTTGAATTGGCAATACTAAATTAAGTACTGGGAATCTGAGAGTAAGGCTTGGCAATGCTAAATTTAGAATTGTCAATTCTAAGTTAAGTGTTAGTTCCACCTTTGGAGGGGCATCACAACAGCCCCAACATTACAGATTGTGCAGCTGCTGTTGGATCTCCGCATTAGGTTCGGCCAAAAGACGTGGGCGGGAGCAAGTTGGTGAAGCAGTGTCCCACAAACTGGTGTCGCTGGCAACACTCATTGAATAATATATTTGAATTATACAATATATGTATTATATTATATTATATTATATTATATATATTTGATTTAATTAAATTTAATTATATGTTAATTATTTATAATATAATAAATAATTTGAAATTGGATATTATAATTTTATATATATATATAATTTAAGTATATTTAAAAAAAATAAAAATATATATTTAGATGTTTTATTTATTTATATTTTATATTAAAGGAATTAATATATTTACTAAATATATAATATATATAAATAATAATATAAATTAATATTATAATATTTATTATTTAAATTAAAATATTATTTTTAAAATAAATATATATATATATTTATATTTATTTGGATATATTGATATGTTTTATTAAAAATATATATTATTCTTAAAATAATAATTATATATATATATTTATATTTACTTGGATATATTGATATATTTTATTAAAATTATTTATTATATAATAAATAATGAATATTAATATTATTGAACATTTGTTTATTTTCGAATTTTAATAATTAGGAATAATATATATAATATATTGAAGGATTTGAAGTTTATATATTTTCTTAATTTGAATGAAAAAAAATGGAATAAAGATTGAATATTTATGAATATTTGTGTTTTGATATTAAGTAAATAATTTTTGTTATATAAATATTATATTGGATTGAAAATATGAATTATTTAAGTATTTTTATTTATTAATTAAATAATTTAAAAAAAAAAAAACGATGATTCTCGGAACACATTTTTTAAATATAAATAAATTATAAATGCTTATAAGCACGAATATTTCTACGAAATTGTTAAAAAGATATAAACTGCATTATACAAGTAGATATAAAATTCGTATAACCACATTTAATTACGGATTTCACTTGCAGAGGAGTGGCCCTATAGCCACAAAAATATCAATGATTCTCATTGTTTGCCAACCAAGGCCCAGATATAACCCTAATAGGAATTGTGTTCCCTTATAAAGATGATTTGGGTCATCACTCTCGAGAATGGTTCTATATATTTTCAGTTGTTAGGTAAAATTATTGTTATGTGTTGTTAACGATGGGGTTATTATCATTATACGGTAAAACAAAATCAAGGGTAAAAGATTCAATCAAATAAACAATAAATTAGTGGCGACCTAAAAAAAAAAAGTTATTTCCTCAAATTCATGAATTATTTAAATTCATATATTTAATTTATTATAATTATTCATTATTAAAATCTCCTAAAAAATGGTGCAACACAAACCAACAATATTATAATTTAATAATAAATATATTTAATAATATTACTCAATTTAAATTAATTATTATATTATATAATATATAAAAATACCAATATATTATTAATTTCAAAATATATAATACAAAAATACCTTAACCAATTCTTACATTATTTTCTTTATATAAATATAATCACATTCAAAAAATTCAATCCTAAATAAATTAAATCATCCCAATAAAAACCATTCGACACCATCATAACAACGTCCCATAATCATATAAAAACAAATTTATAACAATAAACAAACATTTAAAACAAAAATATCAATTACAAAACAAATAACAAATATATCCCAAAATAAACAAACATTACAAAACAATAATTATTATAAACAAATAAAAGAAATAAAATCAATATACAATATATTCAAAAACACATATATACATAAATAAATTAAATTTAATACAATAAATCAAATAAACATACACAATATATATATATATATACAATCCTCTAAAAAAATATATATATACACAATAAAAACAAATAGATAAAAATAAATTAATCCATTAATTTACCATCAATTACTAAAATTTCCAAATTATATTATTTAAATAACAATTTCTATCATGAAAAAACCAAAATCACTATAATCATATATTACTAAAAACAATTCTATTATAATTTCCCAATACCAACATTGTACCAAACATAAAAAATGCATACCAATTATTCAAACGGCAAGAAGGACAACAGACAGGAACGAGGGTGCAACCTACCTTTGTATTGACACCTCCAGTTCTGACGGACCATCCACAACTTTTCAGCGCAAACAGCACAATTCCAGTTGAGAGATCCCGCTACAAAAGTGGCGGCATGTCTCAACACGCCTTTAAACAGGACATGCGGTGCCTTCACCTGGCCCCACGCGACACGGGTTCTTGCAGACTTCCATGAGCCCCAGGTGAGCTACGCAGTTTCTTGCTAGTCTTGTTTCCTCCCCTAGCCGTGCCCAAGCCTGATCCAAGGTACACCTGGTGCAACACAAAAACCCGACTGTAACATTGCGCCATTCCGTGCATGGAACCTGATGCGAAGATCACAAAGGCTGCGAAGCGGAGGCAAGCTGTATTGAGATGCGGAGTGTACACAAGACGTGCTGTCAGGTGGATTCCTTCACAAACTCACAGGCGCTCACGTCGCATTCTTTTTCCTTAGAGCATCGAGTCCAATGGCTCCAGAGGCACAGAGCTGAAGACCGGAATCTCCTCAAACTTCGCCTACACCCGCAGGGTCCCGGGACCCGTGTTGCTAGGGACATGATTGGGGGGGAACAGGGCAGTGCTCGAAATGGGGAACATGTGGGTTGTGGTCGTGGCCATGGTGCCCTTGGGAAGTCTGAGTTCAAGCTGGTTCCCTGGGAAGCCCTTACAAAGGCTTGAATTCAATATCATCTTCGGGGTCCATCTTCGGCTTGTTCAACATGGGATCATCCCAATCCGCAATACCTAGTGGGCAAGGGACCACTGCCATCTGGCACGTGGATTGAGGATTGATTCTCACGAACCCAGGAGTGTCGGGGCATTGGAAGACTTCAGCCTGTGCGTCTGAAAAGAAGCCTCCCAGGCCGTGGGCACCTCTGAACAAGCATCGGTCATACTAGCACTACTACCCCCACCACTCGTTCTGCTAGTGGACGTGTCTATGTAAATATTGTTGTGCTTGCTCTTTTTGCTGGCCCTTCTGTGCTTGTTGCTGGTTGGCCATTAAATTGTATGCACATGTATGCACAGTTCCCTCAGGCTCACACGCTTTCAAGTGAGCCACAATCAAAACCCGGGTAGTAAGGGACAATCCCAGCCAGAATTAGGTGTGGCCGCCTTTGTAGTTCTTTACGTTGGTTCGGGTAGGCCATTTTCATACCAGGTTTTGATTGTGATTCAAGAGCTTTCCAATCTTTGTCCGCACCCCCAGAAGGCCTCCCCGCGCGCGAGCGCCTAAAAATGGTCGACTTTTTGGGAAGATCAGGGACTGGGCTTTCTATTTGGCGTTCCCCTGGTTTCTCATTGAAAATCCAGCCAAACGTGTACACTCATCACGCACAAACAAATGGGGGGAGCCTGCCGAGCAGGGGCTATTGGGAGGGGGTCAGTCAGCAGTGGACAACCCTGGCTGGCTGAATACCCAGATGGCTGTAGGTCAAAACCAATGGTACCATTTTGGGGCACCACCCATTTTAGTCTATTTTAGTGGGGATTGGGATGGTCACTGGGATTTTGACCGCTGGCCAGATTGACAAGTTCAGCCTGCTTCAGCTGTGCCATCAGGAAGGCCGAGGGCTGGTTGGCCTTTGAGAGGTCCATCCGCGCTGCCTCGTCCTGTGATCCGTTGGGTGAGTCTTTTCAACCACCATCTTCTTTCACCCACCTGCTTCAAATTTTCCGCTAAGGCCGAATGATGTCTGGAGGTTTAAGCATATGCAACCAACCCTGCATCCTGGCGTCAGAGCTTCCCCCCCCCCCAATGCCGCGATGCGTCTCAAAAACTCAGGGGGTCTGGAAATGCGCCCCTGCCCGGACCCTCAATGTGTTCCCCGCCCCCCCCAAAAAAAAAGAAGAAGAAAGAAAGACGAAAACGGAAAGAAAGCTGCCCCAAACCACCCCATTGCTTTCAACTGCTGTGGGGGGAAGACATGGGGGGGATAGTGCATTGCGGGGGCAGGGTGATTTCCATGGAAAAAACCCCTGAAACTCGCCTTTTTCTATTCTTTCTTCTCTCTGGCCCCTTGACTACCAACATGGACTAGAGGTTGCCGAGTCGCCACGCCTTTAAAGTGATTGCATGCAAGGGAATCAACTTGAGTTTGCGAGGCATGGGCTTGGGCTTCTAGCATATATGATGCCGCCAGCAATTGTCTGCTCAATCTTGAAGGAGATTCACTTTGGCAACCAGACTCCCCCGTTGCTCCAAGTAACTGCAGCCTGCATGTTTCATGACACATGGCCCAGGAAGTCACGCGCACCCGGAGCAGTAGTGTGCCAGGGAGAACCGCTTGAAGTGGAAGCAGGGAGCTGTTGAGCAGCAGTTGCCTTTCGCTGATCTGGCAAATGAATTTACAAAGTGAAGTGTTCCATGCCATCCCTGTGCGGGCTGTTTGGCTATGGCCAGTTGCGGCTGCACAAAAACACAGCAAGTGTCGCGACTTCAGCCAACAACGGTTTCAACGATGTGGCTTCGACTCCAGCGACTCCAATACTCCAAGCTGAGAGTGAGTTGTTGCGTCTGCCCGTGTCGGGAAATGAGCCTCCCTTTGATGTTGACATTTGGGTAAAAGGAGGGGATCTCAAAAATGGTGGCTTCCCTTTTGGTCTTCCTTCAACAAAGCTGAAACGGGTACCCTCAACACAACGCAAACACACAGCACAGACACAAACACACAGACACAAACACAAACGTAAACACAAACACACAGACACAAACACCGAGCTAACACACACACACACATATACACATTTTGGAGGCTTTCTAGCGATGGTTCAACTAGCTCAGGGAACCCTCCACATCCAGTCCTGCTTGTGCTTGGGCAAGGACCTGCGCAGCTGGATGTCAATCTGCCAACACCACCGCAACCCAGCGGTACGTTTGAGCATTCTATGATTGACTTGCCACCAACTTTTCAAGTCTCACACCCAATTTCCTCTTTCAACACGTGCACATTAAACCCTCGGTTCCCAGTGTTATGCTCTTTCCAGCTTTGAGCTCTTTCACTCTGCAAGTCCCAAGGGTTCTGAAGAATGTCAACCCTGGATGGATCATGGGATGGTGCTCGCAATAGGTTGGATTCCCTCCTGCGTGGAACACCCCTGGCACAAAAACATACAGACCGACCAGCCCTGCTCAGTACTGCCCCTCTCCCGTCCCAAGCCACTGACCTTTACATATTTTCCCCAGATCCAATTGCCTCAAGGTCGACGCAGCAAGGCCATCCAAGTTGTAGGTGGCAATGAGCGCCTGGCCGATAGAGCAACGAGACACTTCATACTGATCGAGCGGCCAGCCCCCAGCCTCGATGCCCGGATGGGAGCCAGTGACGCATGCCGCACCCTGGGCAAACGCAACGAGATCTCAACTCCCCATGCAGAGACATACTATAAGTGGCTGTGTGTGTGTGTATCTATGTATGGTTGTGTGTGTGTGTGCGTCTGTGTGTCTGTGTGTCTGTGTGCCTCTGTGCCTCTGTGCCTGTGTGTGTGTGTGTGTGTGTGTGTGTTTGTTTGTTCGTTTGCTTGCTTGCTTGCTTGCTTGTTTGTCTGTGTGTTTGTGCGTTTGTCTGTTTGCCTGTTTGTGTGTGTGTGTGTTTGTTTGGGTTGGCTGTTTGTTTGCTTGTTAGTTTGCTTGTTTGTCTGTGTGTGTTTGTGCTTGTGTGTGTGCTTGATTCTGCTTGTGTGTGGTTGATTCTGCTTGTGTGTTGGTGGGTGTGCGTGCGTGCGGGCGGGCGGGCGGGCGGGTGTGGGTGGGTGGGTGCGCACAGGCGCATAATTGCTTGTGTGTGTGTGTTGTGTGCGTGTTTGTGTGTGTGCGCATTAGTGGTAGTGTTGGTGCTAGTGCGAAGTGTTTGTTAGTGTTGTGTAATCATTGTGTTTGTTTCTTTTACGTGTGCTTTGTTTGTGCCTGTGTGTGTGAGGTAGCCAATTCAGCCTGGTTTAACGGTTTAACGTGAAGGGAATTCTCCAAAGGTCTGCAGCAGCTTACCCTGATTGGACGCTTCGTGCTGGTTGACCCAGAAGCAACTCCATTCCATCTGCTCCGGTACTCCCCATTCCACACCTGCTAAACAACGCTGCCTGCCCTTTCCTGGCCCTGCCTGACCACCAAGACCCTCCACATCCTTCATGCGCGCCGCCAGCACGGCAGAAGGATTCCGAGCGTGCCTGGCGTGGAAAGCCAAGTTGCCTTTGCATCGAAGCTCAGCAGAACCAGTAAAAGGCATGCTCGCCGATCTGCAGACATTCTTTCAACATGCATGCTCAAGTTCCACAGGCGAGTGATCATCGATGTACTGCAATCATGCACCACATCCACTACTCATCGAGTGATGTTTGCTATAAGGCAAGGCGTCCCAAAACAAGGGTACGCACGTTTCTCATATGGCATCTTCTGCCCAAACTCTGGTCGATTTACTTCCATGAGGGATAGCTGCTCTCCTAGCTCCAGTGGGCTTGAGACAGAAGGCGCAGCTGAACATGACAAACGAAGCCGTTGGACGGACAGAGCTGCTTGGGAACAGTTGGCCATGGACGGATTGATATGGTGGAGGCCACTATGTTGTGGTACATTCCCACAAAGTACTGTACTGTACTTGCTGATTGGGAGAAAACAGTATTGCCAATCCACATTGTTCCAGTAGCAGTCAAGTGCATATCCAGATGGCACAAACCTTTGACTTGAGGCCACTTGCCAAAATCAAAACAAAGGAAAACGGTTTGGGCCATACAATCAGCTTCTGATGCGACCTGCTTCGCGCCTCAGGCTGCCTCTGTCCAGCACGCGCTGCTGTTGGTCTTGCGGCATCTGTCGCAGCCGGTCTGCAGCCTCAAAAGCGTTGCGTCATTCAGCTGTTTCGGCTGCCTAAAATAGCTGTGGAGGGGAGGAAACAACGCTAACCTTGCAAACCTGTGCACAAGCAGTGCTGAGGCGGTAAGCCTTGTTGAATGACTTCCATAATCACAGACCATCAGACCGTTACAGGTCGTAGTTCTCAGTACAACAAATGCAAGATGCACTCGCATCTCACAGGCTCGCGGGTTGACTTTACAAACCTGAGCCGAAGATGCAACAAAAAGCGTGTGAATCCTCAAAACGACTGTTCTGTACAGGCCGCTCGGTGTCACGCATAAGTTGCACGCAGCATGGCTATACATTGCTGGGATATGCTAGTTTATACAAATTGCAAGAAGATGAAATAGCGCCGGCTGCATTGTTATCGTATGGACCGCGACCTCCTCAATTGCAGGTCTGGATCAGACTCATTTTCATGGTGATCCTCAATGTCAATGAAGGTCCGCCGAACCACCAGCTGCAGCTTTGAGGGATGCTCCAAACGTATTTGCTGCTTGAACCGGTCTCGTCGATGGTAAGCGGGCCTGTCCTCTTTCAAGTCTGGTGCATGGCAACCCCCATAGGCATGACGATATGCCGCCTTCTGGAGTCTGAAGGCTTGAAGCAACTCTCCTCGAACTGTTTGCCACTCATCTTTGCGAATGACGCACTGATATGGCACCAGCTTCTGGCCATCCAATCTGTCAAAGGCTCTGGTGTTATGACCCAACCGCTTAAGGAATTCCTGGATGTAGCTGGCAGCTTGGAACTTTGACTTGCTAGCTGCGTGACAGCTGGTCCAAGAACCAAGCCTACAGTCGTCGGAAATCCTGACATCGGGCTCGTCGGGTCCAACGTGAGGAAGCAGCGGCGGTCCATGCCGGAAGTGACAGATACGCAGAGTCACATATAACTGCTTGTCAAGCTCGCGGAAATATGCCATACTGGGATTGTTGAGGTACAAAACCGCATGCTTCCGACCAACGTCCAACATCTGCTCAAGACATTCTTGCACCCAGTGCGCTGAAGCGCAGACTGGTACGCTGTACAGCAAGCAAATGCGAAACATGTTCAGTCCGTCGGCTCTCGATATCCTCATTGCAAACTCGGGCTTGCTGTCAGAACTGTTGAAGTGGCTGCAAGCTGTGGCATCTCCCGTCTCCGGGAAGTTCCGCCGCAGGTGGTGTCTGGCAGTGGGCTCCTGCTCCGTTTCGCAGAAGTTGTTCATCCAAAGCACCCCGAGGTCGCCAAAGAGGGCCACAAAGCGCCGCACGGATTGGACGTGATCGCTGGGACAGGCACGCGCCATGGCTCCCGGTTCGCAAGTCCCTCGCAGCACTGCATCGCCGGGGGACACGTGCACTAAGAGCTTTTCATGTGTCTGAATATCCTGTCCCCGAAGCAAATGCCGCACCTCAGGCCTCACTTGCACGCTGGTTGGCTCTGTGCAGCATGGCACTGGTAATCAAGCCTCAGCAATTGGCCTCCCCAAGTGCATGGGCGATGGGAGAAAGACCCTTGGCTTGTCGCAGCATCCACATGCCAGCCGTGATCTGAAAGTGCCATAGGGGCCAAATCAAACCATTGGTCCACTCTTTCTTCAACCGTGGGCGACATGGGGTTGTTCTTCAACTATGCGACAGCCACTGACTTGAGCCAAACACATACAAAGTTGAAGGAGTTCTCAAGTCAAGGCTTCCATACAAGCAAAGCCAAGCCAAAGCTTCAAGGAAAAAGCAAGAGTCGGCACAAAGCGGCATTGCTGGGGAGTCCTTAGTGGCAACATCCCTTGTGCGAAGCCTTCAGAAATGCTTCCGCAAAGACCAAAACCACTAAGCAAGGGCTGAGAAGCCTGGAGAGTGGAGGCAAGATGAGACAAGCTTCTGCAATGGCCTCCTTAGGCCTCTAAGAACCCCCTGCCTGCGTCCAACTGACTGCATACAGTCATTTGGAGCAAGGGCACCCTCACAAATAGCTCGCGCCAGAGTTCCCTTGTTTGCTTGGCAGGGTATACTTCGATCCCAGGGTGGCTCATTTCCCAAGCAAGCTCTTGGGCTTCAACCTTCTTTGGTGGAATCAAACGGCGGACCCCGGCTCGCCAATTCGGGCGTTGCCAGCCCTGCTCTAAGCAGACTCGTTGAGCACCCCTGCATCGGCATCCACCGGGTTTTCAGCCAAGAACGCCTGCACGTGACGACGTAGTCTCAGGAGGAAAGACTTTGAATGGCGATTCTTAAGTCAAGCTTGCCCATTGCTGAGGGCGTCACCCATCAAAACCCGGAAGCAACTATCAGCTTTGCATGTAGGCGAAAACATTGTCAACTTACGCAGCCTGAGCAAAGATAGCTCACCCCGAAGCATGTGAGCCTTCGATAGAAATACTGTTGTCTCAACATCCAGCTAATCCACTTTTTTATCCCTTGCAATGTGTATTTGGCTTTCTCCGTCCTTGCGCTATTCATTTTCTGGGAGGCACCGGGTGACAAAACTGTCGCTCACAGCATCGTCTCGCCTCCACCGTCGCCAGCATCTCACTGGCCAGGACCTCCTGCGCATCTCAAAGCGCGTCCCGGTTCGACTTCGAGCGGGTACCAATTTCAGGTAAAAGAACCACCACTAACCACTGGTGTTCAGAACTCTTGGTGTTTTCAGGTGCCTCACTATGTGCACACTGACCGCTGAATCTGAGCCTGGATGGGCAAACATGCAGCTTGAACATGCAAACTGGCACTTTCTCGACAGCTTTCAGAAAGCAGCAGCATCTACAACACCCCGTGCCACGTTCGGCCTCGCTAGCCCCATTGACTCAACAATAATCACCTGGAGAATACTGAAAATTGCGCTAAGCTAAGACATGATGGCCTGGTTCATTGACCTACACATAAGCACATCGATCATCTAACCAGAACTTGCATTGAGTTTGAATTATGTGCCGTTCCATGAACAAAACGCAGAAAGTAGCCACGTGATGTGAGGATCACTTTTAAGTCATGTGTCTCTGTCTGCGTGATGCACTGCACTGTGCCTCTGCTGACACCGGAGCCAAGGTTGTTACCTGAAGATGTGGGCATGAATTTCTGATCGCAAGGCAAGAGCGGCAATCCGATTGTCTCAGTTGATCACTTGTTGCCTGCAACTAGTCACCTAGTCTGTGCAACGAGTCCGTGCAAAGTGCGGTCGCAAGGGGAAGCAATGTCGAGAGAACTGCATTTGTCAACATGTAGCCTGCAAAACCGCAAACTCCTTCAAGGGCGGCCAGAGGATCGCATTTGATTGCACACGTGTTCACAGGCTTTCACAAACAACGCACATCCAAAAAACGGCCTGGGGCCTCCGGCGGTTGTGACACGAGCGGCGGGGCCCTGTCCGAACGGCGAATTCCCAAAAGCGGGAGTTGACAGGGCAACTCCAAACCCAAACTGCCTGCTCAATAGGTCTAGCCGCCCCCTCCTCGCTTGCTCGGTCTCTTCGGAAAATGGCCCAAAACCAGGGGACAAGCGGGTAGTTTCTAATGGAGAGTCAACGCTCAGACTCGGAGGTTGCCCCCAAATCCAATCCTTCCGAGCGGGCTGATGCCATCGCATTCCCGTCTTGCATTCCGCTAAAGATGCCCATTGCAAAAAAAGCTGCTCTGGCTGTCTGAACATTTCTCTCCAATCTCCTTTGCGCTCGTCAACGCGATAGAAATTGCAAGAAGTTTCACCAGAACGCCTTGCAGCTTTCTGAATCCGTCTGCATGCGTCAAATCGGCCACCAGCCCATTACACATTCGCCGAGTTCCATCCTGTGCCTCGGGCGTGTGGGTGTGCGCAGCTGGCCTGCCAAGCAGGACATGCAGGAAGAACCGAGAAAAAAAACAAAAAAATGCAGCCTGGCTTGATCGCACTGGCGCTTCTAGTGTGAATCCGTAGTGAAGGGAAACTACTACCATCTGCCATAAGGAGAGGAGTGATCTTGCTGTGAACAGCCCAGGGCCCGAAGCCCAGGTAGGCTCACGTAAAATATGTCCGACATTCTCGGACGCTGGCTTGCCCGAATTGGAAGAGCTCGAGTCGCTGGAGGTCTCACTGTCGCTATCCTGCCGCAGGCAGTGGATCATTGAGCCGTGCGTGTGAAAGTTGCAAAACTACTTCGCTTGGCGAGGATTCCCTCCTTCTCTTCCCATCGTCAAGCAAGTGACATGCCTTGCGGCTAAACATCACCCGGGACCCCCAATGGCTAGCTATCAAATGCTTGGTGAAGTGACCTCCTTTGGGATACTTTTGGGGTCGTTTGACGGCAATTGGGGGGGCGTGAACAGCAAATCAAGAGCCCTTTGATTCTTGTCGTGGTCCTTTTTCCTTGTCATGGTTTGACCCCCTTACTGTGTCATGGTGACCTCGTTTAACCCCAGGCTGAGGGAGATCTGAGTCGCCTCCAACGTCACCATCTCCACGGCTGCGGGCGTCACCTTCGCCGCGGGCCGCGGTGCCTTGGGCAACGGCGCCGCCTTCGCCGGCGCCATCTTGGGCGCGGCCGCCGCCACCTTGGCGCAGCACTCGTCTTTTTTTTGGGGGAGGTGCCCATTTTTGGGGAGCCAAAAGGCAAACAGGTCCATTTTGGGAGCTCCACAAGACAACCTTAGCAAGGAGGCGTTTGAGGGAGATGCCACGTCTTGCCCTGCTTTGTCCCCGCCTTGACCTGCGGTGCAAATCCTGGTCCATGAGCCTTGCACACGGCTGAGCTCAAAGATACAATCGGGGGATAAGGCTCAGATTCAGGACATCGGGTTCGCTTCAGCATGTATCGCACAGAGGTCGCCGACAACACTTCACAACCGTGTTTCCGGCTGCAAGGCCTCCGCAGCACTGGGAGCACCGGGCTACGCCCAGCTTCCACATCAAAGCACCAAGGGTGGTTCGCAACACAAACACAAGCACGAACGCATGTCTCTCTCTTTTTTTTTTCTCTCTCTCTCTCTCTCTCTCTTTCTCCCTCTCTCTCCATATATATATATAGAATGTTACATACATATATATATATATATATACATATGTGTATATTCGTACTGCCTTCGCCACGGCTGCTGGCGCTACGCCCGGAGCAGCTGGCGCCTGCAGGCGCTGTGAGCGGAAGTCGACCGATGGGGTTTTCGAGGGTACCTTGTTTTGGTTCGGGGAGAAAGGGAAACCATTCGTTGGACCCAAATCCCAATGTTGACATCCAAATGAGAAGTCCATGGGACCGATGAAAGGGAAACCATTCGTTGGTTTGCTGACATCCAAATGAGACTAACATGGGCATGTTTGAGGTCCATGGCTGTTTATGAGGGTGACGCTCTTCCAAGAGTCCTGGATATCAAGTCTCACTCTGCATGCTGGGCGTGAGATATGTTTTTTCTTTGCCGTCTTAGAGAAATCTAGAGGTCAGGATATACCACAGGAACCAACTGTCTAAGCAAATTAACTTGCATTCACTCATTGCTTGGGGCCTGAGGCAAGTGTAAACTTGCATTTTGCCACCTCACTTGCAAACATGACACATCACGACTGCAGAATCAATCGTCAAGCCATCACTGGCGAAGTAGTGCAAGAAGCACATCTTCATCTACACCAAACCACCTTTCCACCCGAAATCAGTACGGAGCAGCCCAAAACCGCAAAAACCAACATGGGCCTACCCGAAAATGATGTCTGTTTCTTCCGAGTCGTTCGATCTTTAGAGGGTAAGATCCGTCTTCTACAAATCAGCTGGTTGGGAGTGCCCGTCACGCTTCACTGCGTTTCTGTTGTCTGTTCGCAATAGTTGGTCAAATCAGCTTCCGCACTTTGTGATGGCTTAACCCACAAAAACAGCATCAGTCCAACCCTTGCCCACATATTTGCTGTTGCCCACCACTGAAACGGTCGTCCCAACATGTACCAAAACAGGGGCAGCGTCGGCGCATGAGGCCCATCCTCGTCGCTGCTGTCGCTGCTACTGCTGCTGCTACTGCTGCTGCTGCCCTGGGCCCAAGGAGCAGCACCTCAGAGATAGGAAGGTCCGGCAGAAGCTCCGGGGCGATGTGGTGGAAATATCCCCCCCATCAACACGGAACCTGACCGGAGGCCCCAACGACAATTTTCAATGGAACTTCTGGTGGGTGCTCGAAAGTTGCTTGTGGACCTGGGAACTTCAGTGAGGGCCCCTGATTCTTGTGGGACATTTGGTGAGTCCCCCATCTTCCTTTCAAACTCATCGAATCTTTGACCGACGCATACAACCTCCACAGTGACAAGTGTTGAGCAACCAGATTTGACTGTCTGAGCTCGCTGGCTCATCCTGCGAAAGGAATTTGTAGGTTTCACATGTGCCGGTGTGGGCAGAAAGCGTGCCTGTCCCCACTATCCTCTACACCTAGTTGCGCTCAATTGCGCTTAGCTGCGCTCTACTGCATCTCATTGCGCGCAATTGCCCTGAATGGCACCTCATGGGGCCTACTTGTGTGCCCGTATGATCTATTTTGGCTGCAGAAATTGTGCGAGTAGGTGCAGTCCGGCAACTAGGTACGGCAGCTACTAGGTACGGCAGCTGCTAATCCCGACCGCGTCATGTGCTTTAGGGACAGACTGGCGGTACAAATCGTCTTGATTCTTCTTACAAAGCCCCTTTTCCAACTTGAGCAGGTGTTGGAAGCTCGCTCGGTTCGTGAAGTGCTCAATGTTCGATAGATATGCTGAAGCACCCCTGCGCCTGCTTCTAGACGAGGTACAGTCTCACAGATTAAAGCTTGTGAGGCTAGAACGTCCAAGCTTCATGGATCCGTATTTGCATTTTAGCTTTTGCACTCTGATCAAACCGAGCTCCACGCCTGGGTGCAATGGTACAGCTCCTGCATTTGGCAAAACACCAAGACATGTCATGCAATGACTGGACGAACCCATTGTGCTGCAGGAAGCCTGGCGCCCTTGCACTGGGGCACTCTGGGGTCCATTTTTCAACAGCTGAATGAGCAACATCGTCCACGTCTGCCAGAGGTTCAACTGTTCGGCTTCCCTTGCTTATGCTCTATGCGCCAAAATTGGAAGTTGTGCCACGCTTCCAGAATACTCCATTGAATTCCCACGGCTACCAGGATTCATGTTGACAACATGTTTGTTAGAAGCTTTCAGAACATGGTCCTGGTACAAAAGCATCAATTGACTTGGCGTCCCGCACCTGCACTTTCACACTGCTAGTTCTCACTGGCAGTGCAATGGGCACCAGGCTTGGACTGAAGCAACCTGTTCGCGCCCAAAAGTTTACGTAACCTTACTGCAACCCCAGGAAGGCAGGCAGTAGAAGCTACCAAACATAGCCATGGGGAGTTTTGGGCGCTGACGTAGGCCTTTTGTCAACCTGTCCCTTTAAAGGCATATGGTTCCCAAGGCACTCCTGGCATATGCGCCGGATGCGGCATGTGAACCGGGTGAGGCATCCAATGACCTGGGCAAGGCGTGTCCCTGAATGGGAATCTTTAGCCTGCAAGCCCTGAGATGGACCTTTGCGATGGCCACATCCCCTGAAGTGCACGTCTTTCTCCTTTGAATGCCTTCTTCCTAGCAGTCGCCTGTGACACCCTTAGAGCCTTCCAAATGGAGGATCATTTTTATTCGCCAACTTGGTCCAGCAAATTGAGACATTAGTGCCCAGCCCAACCCGCCTGGAAATGCTGGCGGCATCATCATTGGCATTCCCGGCCTCCAGTCACGACTGTGGGCAAAGCCTTGCCTCAACGTCTTCCACTTCCGTTTGGGCGCAGGTCAAAGTCAAGGATCGTGCTAGCTGCCCTTAAATTGTAAGTAATGAGCTTAACATTTAGGCAGCAATGCAAGTCAATGTCAAGCAACTGTGAAAATGAAGAATGCCCATGTGCCAAAGGCGCCCACATCATAGGTGGCATCATGCCCGGATAGGCCTCGGCAGGCTTGATGTCTGCATGGACACGATGAACGACCAACACATAACACCCCGAATGTAAAGGCAAAATACTGATGGACCCAGTGCGCTTCGCACCCAGTTGATAGATCGTATGTCCGCTTCATAGTTTCACCCATCCCAACTAACACCCTCGCTGCTGCCACAAATCGACCCGCCTGGCAGCCGCCCCTCCCCCCTTTCGTCCATGTGTGTGTGTGTGTGTGCGCGTGTGTGTCAACAGTTCGGACTCCCGATAATTAGCTGACTTTTCCGAGGGATGATAAATGCGGAGCCTGATGTTCGTGTCCTTCCAAACCATCCTTGACTGGGAGCTTAGTGGGACAAAATGACCTTTCCGAAGAAGTCAGAGATTTCAGGACAAACCAAAGAGCAACCGAATTGAGATCTCTAGCTTGGACACATACACAACGGAAACGCACACGTGTGGGCATGAAGTTGTATTAAGAAGCCTTTAGCGGCCATCGTTTACATGAGGAGTCATGTTTTGAGTTCAATCCATCCTACCCATACCAAACATCCTAAACGGAAACCTATCAATTCTCGCGAATTCCTTCCCCACATGGCCAACCACCAAGCAAAACTCGCATTCCCTGCCAGCGGCTCGGATCCCACCACCGCAGCACGCGTCTTCGTTTTTTTGCTCTTTCTCCGCACTCGGCGCGCTCAGCACGCAGGTGGGCGACGCCAAGTTTGCCTGCGCCAGGTCCCCGGTTTTCAGGGCGCCCAGCAGCTCCTCGCCTGGAGTTCTGAAGGCTCGAAAAGGGCAGATTCCCAGTGGCCATGGGAAAACCCTTTTGGTTGGTGGACTTTAAAGGGGAACCCTTCCCAAAAAAAGGACAAAGGGCACCACTGGGCAACTGGGTCACTGGAAGGATCACTGCTGGCATGTACTGGATGAAACGGCAAGTGGGAATTTGCTCTTGATCGACAAGTGACAGGTAATGCATGGCTGGCAACTCTCCAATTCTATCTCAGCAGACTGGCCAAATTTCTTGCTGCCTTCTACTGAACCTGCCCAATGGGGGTCAGCTACTTCTTGGATTTGCAAGGGATGGCTGAGCAGCCCACAAGCAATGTATCTGCCGGGAATTTCCTGGTAATGAAGAGAGATCTGGTGGCATTGCGTCACAGACATGACTGTACCCCCGGGAAAACACAAATGGAACCCAACAAAAGCGCTTTGGAACAGGTTTGTTCCACAAGTCGGATTGGTGCCGTTTCAAACCATCGAATGTCGCCAGGCCTCCATGTAGGGACCAGGGCAGCAGATGTTTACCCTCTGGAAAGAAAAACGCAGAACCTGTATTGGCCTGTCCAGAAGACGGTTTGTATTTTTTCCAAACAGAGAAGCAAACACCAGATAGGGCTCCCGGCGGTAGACAACCGTGAAACTGATGACGCTTTGGCCACCGGCAAACTCCTGCAAGGAGGGAAAGAGGTATAGCAGCAAGACCAAGTCCAGAAGGACATGGCAAAATCAGGCCCCACCATTTCAGGACATGATTCTGCACACATTGGGGCACAACGGGTTCCAAGAGTCAGTGACTTGATCCCTTGCAATCTCAAGTTTTCCATCCGACGCTGGCTGTCCTCCACTGCTTTGGCGGGATCAAGCTCGCGACCCTTGAAAATGAAACCTGACGGCACAGTGCACAGCACTTGAATGCACCCTGCAGTCAAATGGCCATGTGGCGCTTGTGTAAAGGGTCGGAGTACTAAAATTCCTCTCTTCCTCCTATCAGATTGACCAAGCTGGGCTAAACCCGCCTCTTCGGCTGCTCAGTTGACCCTGGAGCTACTGCTCAAAGCTGCGCTCTGTTTGGCGCCAGGACTCAATCAGGGTGTCCTTTTTGAGGGTCTACCCTTTTGGGCCGTTCATTTTTGTTGCTTTTCCTTTTTTTGAGACCAACTGGTGAGCGCCAAGCAGCTGGCCCGTGTCACCTCCAGGCGTCTTTGCACCTCAAGGCGTACTGCCTGCCAGGAGTCCGAGACGCCTCAGTTGGAAGGGTCCCAATTTGGGATCCCTGATGCGTGTTTGTCACAAAGCAGCATGAAATATGAAAATGGTCCTGAGCTTGTGCTTCGAAGTTCTCTGACCGATAATGGCTTCCCCCTGTTTACAGATCACACAAGGATCCAAGAAAACATCCATAACTATTGTCCCATACATCTCATGGAAGCGAATATCCCGGACCCCCCCAAACGCGTTCGCAAACAAGATTGTCACCCATACAACGTCAAGCACACCTCCACTGATGACCATGAGCGGTGCTTCCACACGCCTCACAGCCGCCCTCAGCGCAAGAAAGGCAAGC
Organism: Effrenium voratum; assembly: GCA_963377175.1. Classification (NCBI taxonomy): domain Eukaryota; class Dinophyceae; order Suessiales; family Symbiodiniaceae; genus Effrenium; species Effrenium voratum. Next base: position 195,962 of record CAUJNA010003618.1, read on the forward strand.
CACGGATCAGGAATGCGGTGACCAGCTGCTCTTCTGTCCAAAGCTCCAGCACTGCCTGGCAAAGCACTTCCGCAAGGCACACCTCAAGCATTGCCCACGGGGACAGACTGATGCGAATGATTCAGTGCTTGTATGCTGGCATATAATAATGTGCAAATATATATATACATATTGTATATATATATACATATGCGCTCTGTGTAGGCATATATCATTCTGTATATATATATATATATATACCCCCAAGAGCCTACGTTTGCCGCTTCATCAGCAACCGCGGGGGGGTGGGGTGGGGTGGGGTGGGGGGGGGTGGGGTGGGGTAATCACAAACGTTCTCCACTGCGTACACTGTCGACTGTAGGTACAATCCGACTGGATGCAGCGTGCAGGGGGGGTGGGGTACTCGCAAACGTTCTCCGCTGCGTACACTGTCAACTGTAGGTACAATCCGACTGGAAGCAGCGTCCGGGGGGGGTGGTGGGGTAATCGCAAACGTTCTCCACTGTCGACTGTAGGTACAATCCGACTGGAAGCAGCGTCCAGGAGGGGGTGGGGTAATCGCAAACGGTCTCCACTGCGTACACTGTCGACTGTAGGTACAATCCGACTGGAAGCAGCCAGACTAGTTCGCCCGTGCTAAAACAGACAAACAGGTTTCAATGAATGGCATGGCCAACAGGCTTCAAACTAAATGATGTGTCGATGTGGTCTTGTCTAGTCTTGTCTGGATTCATCTGCCAATCTTGACAGCTGCCTTGCCGGACAACTTCTGCATAAACTCCTAGTTGATTTGTGCGGGGACCCTGCAAAATGCAGATGACACACTTGCATCAGCCCAGAGTACGACGCCCACTCCTTTTGTAAACAGTCCTACACGGTCAAGTACTGTTTGCGATAAACAAAACAGGCCAAAGAAACCAAGCAAGTCAGGATGGACAACAGGCCCTACTCACCATTCTGCTTTTCATTGGCATAGAGCTGAGGTGCAAAGTGTGAGAACGAAAATAGACAGCCAAGGCCATGTGCATTTGAAAGTTGCTTTGTGCAAGTTCCTTGCATTGCACCCGTCAGACCGTGACAAGACTGCTTAGCAGCTTGCAACTGTCTTGCTGTCACGCCCAAAGGCCAAAACACAAGTGAAGAAAGTTGCGAAGGAACGGCCCTGTTGGTTGAATCTAACAACAGCCATCTGTTTTTTTGAAATGAACTGCGAAAGTTTGCTTCAAATTCCGTGATGCCCCCAGTTTCTTCGAGCATGTGTACCACAAAAGACCTTGGTGTATCGCGTGGCTGGATTGGTCAAAGCCTCCGCATATACCTTTTTCTCAGGCACGTGCACAGAGCTTAAAGCAACAAATGATGTGGCTGGCACTAGAAGATTCAATCCTGAATTGTTGGTGTAAAATTTTCTTTTGCATTGAATTCGGCTCACAGCTTTGCGCTCACCACCCTTGTCTTATTCACAGAAGCTTTGCGGTCAGCGGCAGGAGCCTGTGATGACGGCATGCGCTGACATGTTGCTGCGCGAAGAAAGAGAAACCAACAGCTCAAAATGGCATCTGAGCACTGAGCACTAAATCCATGACGGACGATGCTGCGCACAGCATCCAGAACCTACACTGCTGAATCCTTTCAGAACACAGCATTGAGAGTGTCACAAGAAACGGCAACTACCTGGAAGTATTCTTTGGCGACTCGTCTCTAGCTCGTCCGTGCTCTTCTGCCTTCCACAATATCCAAACAAGGATGATTTTTGAAAATTGGAACTTTCTTGGATGAACGAGCTGCTCTAGAAACACGGTGGGCTCTTTTTAGAAAGGAACCTCTCATGTCAACATCCCAACATCTTTCAAGTGAAACTCTGCCTGCAGGAGATGCTCTTCCTGGCTGATATTGATCGGAAGCACCTGTTTTCAGCGTTCGGTTTCAGTTCCACAAGCGATGGCAAAACTGTTTGCACCATGTCAAAGGATTGAACTGGACCAACACACAGCAGCAGCCCATTTGGACACATCCTGAAACTTCAAGATATTTTTTGAGACCTGTCAACCTAACCTGGATTTCGGTGGTGGTAGCGGGCATCTGGACTGGACACCTGGCTGAGCTGCCACAAACAGACGCCAACACTTGCAATCAATGCAACGCAGATCAAAAGATCTGGGCCTGCTGCGAACTCTTCCCCAGGAGTATGGCCATGCTCTGCTCCACTTGGTCCAGTCGCTGCCGAAGATACCCTCACAACTGGGCAGGTGTCGCATCACCTGCAGGCCAAGCTTTTTCAAAAACAGATGTTTGTTTCTTGTTAAGGTTCAACACTCGAAAGGAAATATCAGTGTGTTTCAAAGCTGTCTCGAAGTCTTGAACCCTCACCAGTTCACACCAGTTCATTCACACTGTGCTTCCAGGTGACTGTTGCCAAATCGCGGCAAGTATTGTTACAGCCTCTACATCAGAGCGAAAAGATTCGTCCAACCCACGTAGCTCATACGTCAATGCACACAGCAAGAACCCATTCCGCAGCTGGAAACAAAGACGTACCAAACTGAAAGTCACGCATTATAACATGAAAGTAAACGTAGAAGTACTCCTTGCCTTCTGCACAAATCGTGGACTCCCCATCCTTGGCAAGGAGCTACGAGTCACAAAAATGCTGTGAACCAAGGTTCCCACCTGCACGACAGTCATGTTGCTGTCAGAGGCAGACCTCAGCTCACTTACCAAAGTATCCAAATTCCCGTTTTAATGCAAGGAATCGAACAGCTGAAATCCCAAGTCCTCAGCTGGCCTCCGGGACGCTGCGCCTTCGCTCCAAGCGCCTGCAGAAAGCTAAATCACTAGCGGATTGATTCAGTTATGCTTTGTTTTTTGCAGAGCCAGGAGAGTAAATCATGTAACTCATTTGCAAAAGGCTTCAGATGTAGCATTGACTTGACAACTACAAAGCTACAGTCCAAAAAGGCGAATGCGCCTGTGCTGTAGCCTCTCTCTGCACTCGCTCCAAGAACAACGCGCTGCAGTGGATTGTGGCGAGGAAGATGATGTTCTGAGACAGAAAGAAGCAACACGCGCTGAATGCAGTCGGACCCCTCCCCCAAACAATGTAGCCAAAAACGAGAACTAAAATGCCAATTAAAATGAAAACTGTGACAAAACAGGGTCATCAACTAGCCAACAGCCTCGTTTTGGGATTCCAATTTGTTCACAAAGGTTCCATCAAGTTAGGCTTACCTAGATTATGGTTCATAGCCAGGTATTTACACTGTTCATTGATCATCATCACTTGCTTTTTCTTCTCAAGCAAATATCCTTCGAATCTTCCAAATTTGAGAGAGTCCATGCTTGTTGCCGTCCTTGCAACCGTCCTATAAACATCTCTTGATGGAACCGTGTGAAATCTCTTGAAAAGTGCATCTTGTCATTCACCCACCAGCGTTCGGCGTGCCTTGGTCTCGGATGTATCCCGCAGCAAGTCCGAGAAGAATCACCTTTACTGAGCCAAGAAACTATAGGTGCTTCACACAGGATGAAGCAAAGATCACTAAGCCACACACAACCATCCACAAGGCAAGAGAGCCGTGGTAGTCCTCGGCTAACAGCAGCTCAGCTCAAACTGCAGTGATTTCATGCTGGCTTAAAGATGTTAAGATAGGCCGGTTAATGGAAATCAAAAAGATATGCCCTTCAAAAGCAGGCTTGAAAGATCTTATCAGCAAAGAAGTAAGCACCTGTAGCTGACATGAGGGCGAAGTCTCTGGAACCTTTTGGGCAAGTTGACCAGTTCAATGCCACTTTGTCCAGTGATTCTGCGCATGCCCTTCTCTGGTAACAACAGATCTGGCCTCAACTGTGACGTCTTCCACCTAAAACAAGGGAGCTGAAGCAAGGAAAGAAAGCAGAGCAAATGGAAGCTGTAAATGCATCCACTCGTGCTGGCTAGTCCCAGCACCTCTTGGATTGCTTCATCTTTTGCAAGTTGTTCCACCTTGAACTCTTGATTTCTTTGGATATCCATGTTGCTTTGAACTGATCAGACAACTGCAAGAAACGTCCAGGGAAGGGGGGGGGGTTGGGGTAATCGCAAGCGTTCTCCGCTGCGTACACTGTCGACTGTAGGTACAATCCGACTGGAAGCAGCGTCCAGGGGGGGTGGGGTGGGGTGGGGTAGTAGCACCACGTAACTCACACCTTGAAGGAGCTTGTGCACTTTACCTCGCAGGCGTACTCGAGTGACATTGTGGAGCCTGACACGGCTCAGTTTGGCACGAAGAAGAAGAAGAACAAGAAGAAGGGTGAGCGACGCTTTTGTGGCAGAGCTCTGGTCCTTGCAAGCAGGCTGACGAGCTCGTGGTCCATTACCACTCTGCCGGACAAACAAAGCTCTGGGAAGCGTGGATCAGGAGGGCCCGAGTGCACCAGTGAAGTTTTGCCCTTCATTGAAAAACCAATGAAAGAGAACACACTGATATCTCCAGAGGTTTCCCATTTTGGGCGGGGTTAGTCACTTGGAAAAGCGCTTTACCCCCACAGTGAAGATGTGGAAAAGCGGGCTGACTGCAAAGCAGAAAGCTGCGCTCCACAGAGTTGCCAAGAATAAAGCCAAAGTTGTCTCAGAATCAGCAAGACAGTTTACAGCCGCAGGTGGCGACCAAGTGGCCGAAGCCCGCTTGGGAGCAGTGAAGAACTCTATGAGGCGCGCATCTCTTCTGGGAAGATTAAATACCACCCCAACGAGGAAGAAAATCCACGTTTTGAGTGCTGCCCACTTAGTCAGATGCCCCGGCCTGGAAGCCATCATGCGTGCGCTCCGAAACTACCGACTTGCGTGCAGCAGCGGGCAAGTTGCGATATCTACTCGAGATGCTTTTAATGCAGAGCGCTTAAAGTGGCTTGCATGAGAAAAGATAGTGCGGAGCTCAGAGGCGGGGCCGGGCGAGGGTCCAGGCGACGGCAAACGTAGGCTCCTGGGCGTATATATGTATATATATATATATATGTGTACATATGTATGTGTGTATGGTCCGACCTCCGCCGTGATACCCCTCCTTCTGGTATCTGCCTGTTCATCCACACTTTGCCATCCAGTCATAGGGTCCCCCCCCACACTTTTCGGCACATTCTGAATACACCCACTAAAACAACCCCTTTCAACCTTCAAATCCAATCACCCAGCCAATCCAACACCAACAAACACGTGTTCTCATACCCATCTTCATTTCTTACTCCATCGCAACTTCAGCCCTACACTCATTCAATAACACCAATAATCAGGACTACATACCACCTAAACAAATCCTACCCGAAAAATCCAAGCTACATACCAACAAATCTTCACTCTCAATCTCCAACCCTCAAAATCTCTATAATTTCTCCCTTGATCCAACTTGACACCCTTATCCATTCCCAACAAATAAGAACAGTCTAAGAAACAACCCTATGTTCACTCCCCAAAAGTGGTTAGCCAATGGAAAAGGGACAACAGAAGGGCTAACTCGAATCATGGCAACAATCCCAGTAAATATGGGCGGCAATATGCGGATGGGCAAGGCTTAGGTAGATAGTCACCACCACGGCTTAGATAATAGAAGTATACTATACTTGTAACATGTAAACTCCTATATGTTGTAACTATAGCAAAACCATAATCTAATTAGATATTAAAAATATAATTATGTTTAATCCTTTTTATTCATCTTCGCTCGCTTTGTTGAGCTTGGTTGTACTGACCTTGCTGTGGTAGTTTCCAGCAGTGTTTGCAAAGGCTTTGTCATCAATGATGCCTTCATCTCTGGATCTAAAAAAACCCACCAACACAGACGACTTTCCTGAATGGGAGGGGGCAGCGATGTATGCAGCTGTTGGCCGCTGCTCATCCACGGTCATGTCTCTCGAAAACGTGTCCAATGAGGACTGCGTGGCGTAAACGGGAGCTGATGAAGTTTCAATGGTTTACGAACACCGCCCTCCCGCGCTGGCAAGGTGGCCTCATACATTGCGTAGTCCTTCAACAGGGGCACGGCATCTGTTTGCATGTTCTCTTCGAAACACTCGCGCTTGCGATTGACACCGCCAAGTTCACACCACCATCTTGTGGCACCTGCAGCCAGCTGGACAGCATCACGACGATGTGGAATGGCATGCCTCACAAATCCTGCTGGAGTCCAGCATGCAAGGAGAAACAACAACAACACGGCTGAAAGCCCGCGCAGCCGCTGCTTCTGTGCACGGTTGTGCTTCATGGCAACATGATGCTGCAGGCTTGCCACGTCTAAAATTCAATGCACAAACACAATGATGTTGCTGACATGCGACATCGGACTGAACAACAAATGCATCAAACGAATCTCGATAAGTGAATCTGCGGCGGAAAGCAAGGTGCTGATTGTGACCGGCATATTGGATCCCCATGACGCAGTGTGAGGTGACAAGGCAAGCTCCGGAAGTCTAGGGCAGTTGCAACGGGTCTCTTAGGCTGTTGCACCGGAAGTCTAGGGCAGTTGCGACGGATTTCTGGGGCTGTTGCAGCGGAAGTCTGGGGCAGTTGCAACGGATTTCTTGGGCTGTTCCGGGGCTGTTGCAACGGATTTCTGGGGCTGTTGAACGGATTTCTGGGGCTGTTGCGATTGTTGCTAAGTCAGTGACAACTGTCGCCCATGTCAGGTGGAGCGGTCGCCCTGGTCAGTTGGAACGCCTACGTCTGTTGCAAGTGTAGCCGTCAACACATGAGCCATGACGGTGAACATCTATCCAATATAGCCTTCTTCATCCGCATGCCATACTTACACTGATTATTTTCAAGATTTGGGTTAACGGTTAGAATATTCCCTTTTCCAATGGTTAACCACTGTTGGGGAGTGAACATAGGGATGTTCTTTGGACTGTTCGTACTTGTTGGAAAATGGGTAAGGGTGTCAAGTTGGATCAAGGGAGAAATTATTGAGACTTTGAGGGTTGGAGATTGAGAGTGAAGATTTGTTGGTATGTAGCTTGGATTTTTCGGGTGGAATTTGTTCAGGTGGTCTGTAGTTCTGATTGTTGTTCTTGAATGAGTGTAGGGCTGAAGTTGCGATGGAGTAAGAAATGAAGATGGGTATGAGAATACGTGTTTTGTGGTGTTGGATTGGCTGGGTGATTGGATTTGAAGGTTGAAAAGGGTATTTTAGTGGGTGTATTCAGAATGTGCCAAAAAGTGTGGGGGGACCCTATGACTGGATGGCAAAATGTGGACGAACAAGGCCTAGTCTAAGTGTAAGACCAAGCCGAATGCAAGTAAGCCCTATAACCACTCCGCAGGGCGGGCAGGGTGTTTCCAAACGCCCAAATCAACCCGGCCTCGGTCTCTGGTCTGAAATGGTCTGACATGGTCTGACATGGTCTGACATGGTCTGACATGGTCTGACATGGTCTGACATGGCCTGGTCTAGTCCGTCGGTCTCCGTGTCTCTGTCTTTGCCTCTGCGTCTGTGCATGCAAGTCAAAATCAGGGGCTCTCCCACATGGACAGTTTTTTTTGGGCCTGGTAAATCCGTGTTCTTGGAACCCCGGTTTGACAAACTCCTGTGTCTGAACCCTGCAGCAGCCAAATGCCAAGAATGCCCACCTTTGTATGACAGGCAGCTCAGCTTGATCTACAGCCACTTTTCTTCCAAAACGACGACTGAGAACTGCCCACTGCATGAAAAAAGGAAGCATCACACTGGTCTCCTAGTGCGTAGTGCCTCTTTGCTGGTTGAACGACGGTGTGTGGCTGGAATCTTCGGAGTTCACAACAAATGTGCCTTGAAAAAGGGTTGCTGCAAAAGACCCCCGGCATCAGGATAAAACTGTGGCCCCTGGCAAAGCAAAACCAAGACAAAGCAAACCAAGCTTCTACCCCTGTTCTGTGTCCACTAAAGTGACACTTTCAGACTTACCTGGTTTAGTCCCAAAATAAGCTCGAAAACCCTCAGTTGTTGTTTGGTAATTTAAAGGCTCGAATCGAGCAACCCAGTTTGCCTAAGCCATCAGGCAAGCATAGCCCGCCTTGCCGGAGTCGGAAAACAACTTCAGCGGAGAGGGCAAGTCCCTCAGCCAGTGGCGGAGTTGGTCAATTCCGTGATGAATCGGGAGTACCCAAAACAGGTTCTGCTTGGAGTCTTGAACCCTGCGACGAGGACATGGGTTGCGGATTGGGGGGGGGTGGAAGCGGACAGAACGGTGGAAGGCTGCTTTCCTTTTGGAGGGGACTGTGGCCGTCAGAGGAGGGCACGTACACTTTGACACAGAGCACGGACAAAAGCTGGCACCGCTTGCAAGAGGCGCCTCCTCCAGCTGTTGGCCAGAAAAAACAGGGGCTTTCCCACAAACTGCGGCTTTGCGGGGAGCTGTGGTTTGCCTTTGAGCAAAAACAGGTTGTTGGTGGGCGCCTGAACCACGCGCCATTGGTACATACCTTATGGCAGAAATCCTGCCAAGTTCAGGACGACACTCGTCCCACTCAACGAAGGCTCCGGCCGATCAAAGTGAAGATGTCTTAAAATGTGCTGCCATTCAAGTGGCAATTCGAATCCTCCGCACCTATCCTGAACTGAACGCGAATGCCCGGCATTCAGTGGCCGAGAGAAAGCCATTCGCAGCCATTAGCAGCTCTGTTGGCAGAATTGCGACCTCCCTCAACAGGGACAGAACACTTGCAAGGCCCTACCCGCAGAAGCAGCTTCACTTCTTCGCAACTTTGGAAACAGTTCTCGTTTCAAAGGCGCTGAGTGGTACCCAAGATTGGAAGCGTGTTGAACCCCAGCGGTTCACATCCCCTTGTCGCTCGGCCCATCATTCCGAGGATTTACTGAAGTGCCACGTTCCGAGCAACACGCCTTGCAGCTCTGAGGAAGCCGCATGTCAGGCTGCACCCCGGCACCCAGCAAGAGGTCGCACACGGCGTCGTGGCCCGCAACCTGAGGCAAAGTGCCAAGTGCGGGTCTTGCACACGGCGACTGGCCGCAAAACCTCAAGTGGGGGCACAAGGTGCGCTTTCGTCTGGCACCGGCTGGATGGCATGACCAGCCTCGATCTGGAGGACTGGATGTCAGCCAAACTTGACGGCTGCGACATATTGGCACAAAACAGTTCGTGACTCCTAAAGACTCGGTGCAAACTGCATCATGGTTTGCAACGCCCCAGATTCAGATTCACACTTTTACAGCCTGCGACCTTCTCAAACACTGAACACTACACCAACTTAAGCTTCCTCTAGCAAACATTAAGATGAACAAAAGGCTGCTGGCAAAGTGCACAAGTCTCCCATGCCCTCACCCATCCGAATCGTTACTCAATTAGTGCGGCCGGTTTCACGCTTCATGCACCGTTTCCACATAGGGCCAACACCAAACCCGCACGGGTCATCCACCACAAACACCATCCAACCAGTGGCCAGTAGTTCGATGGTTTTTGAGGGTTCCACATAGACCACTTCCCGCCAACCCTCAAAAAGTCGAAGAAAGACTCTCCCTCTTTTTTGGCCCTCCCCCGGCATTTTGTCAGTTTAAAACGGTTGGGAGACTACCTTCTTGCCCAAAACCCACAGATTCGAACCCCAGCCCAATCCGGCCAACTTACTACATTCCCAGACCAATTCAAACCACCAATTCAGGGTGCCACCCAAAATCGTCCCCCAAACCCCCCCCCTCCCAACCCCCCCAGCCCCCACCCCCCCGACCCCCCTCCCCGAGCTTCCCCGGCCGCCGCCAGCTGCAGCGCCGAGGACACCGCCCGGCGCCGGCGCTGGAAGCGCAGCTGCACCGAGAGCTCCCGCAGCGCCAAGCAGCTCCTGGCGATGGATCTGCGTCGGGTCAGTCGGTTCAGTCCGAATTCCCATGGGATCGAAACCTATCCTAGGTCCTCCAGAAAGTTGGTGCCCGACTTTTGTTTCTGTTAGTTGTCTGGTCTGTTTTAGTAGGGGAACCTCCCCCAAGAAAGGGGAGAGAAGGGCACTACTGGGGGACCTAGTATCATAGAAACCAGCTACACAAAGTTCTGCAGGAAGTTTGCCAAATACCCACAAAAATCAGGGGGTTCCTATAAAATGTCCTGCAGTTGGTTTCTTTGAACCTATGGCTTTCTATGGGCCAAAACTAAACCAAAGGGGACCGCAAATTGAAACTTCCGGGTACTTCTTGTTATCAGTCTCAAAGCTTGTCTTTAGGGGTAACCGAGGTAATCAAAGGATGCTTCCCCTTTGCAGACCCTTGCGGGTGCCCTGTGAGTCTTAATGGGTGCGAAATCAACTATTCCCAACCTGAGACACCCACCAAGCTGCTTTGCCGCCATTCCCACAAAAGGGTTGGTCTTGCGGAACCCTCATTTCCTTGTTTCCCAAAACAGTATGTGCGGCGTCCATTGTGAAGCGCCAAACCAGAGTTGCACCATGTTTTTGATGAACATGGCCTTCCAATATTCCACTCGTTCTTGGACCCACTTGGCAGATGTGTTTGAAGGGGGAATAGGAATACACACAACACTGGGTTGTGCGGCAAACACTCAATTGCGGGGTGTCTCATGTTTCCTTGCAAAACAAACGTTGTCTTCATGGGGCAAGGGATTTGTCATCTTTTCATGTGCCTCTTTGAACTCCGGACTTGGCTCCTTGGCTGAACTGAAGCAAAGGGGATGCCTCTCAACAGTTTTTCGTTTGGGTTTAATTTTGCCGCTTTCTTTGCTGCCAACTGCCTGAGGATGCGCTTTGTTTATGTCGGCCATAGGCAAGTTGTGAGAACCAACCAAACACAAATCTGTTCTGGCTTGTTTCATTCGCCATTATTCTGCTTGGTTGTGGGGTGTGCAGGCGCGGGATATAGCCTGACACGCAGGTCTTGCCGGTACAGTTTCCACGCGTGCTTTTCACGTGCTACAATTTGCTTGTGAGATTGAACAATGAAAAGACAACGCGTGCTACTCAAGCTCTGGATGTCGCAATATTGAACATTTAGCCTGCACAAGCCCAAAGCACGCGCCTCTACTCGAAATCACCAAACAAGGGCCTGGAACCCCTGGCTTGACACCATATTGCCAACAACATCTCACCGAAGGAAGGTTCACCCCATGGAACAATGAAGCCATCGCTGGGGCTTATCTTGAGGTGGCCTCGTCGCAGTGCAAACATGACTACTAGCGTTGTTCCCAAGACCTTGGCAGGGAAGAAGATTGGTCTTAAGGAAAGCAAGGGAAGCTACATAAATTCTTCTACCCTTGCTACCTTGTGCCACATTCTAGGGGCAGTACAGAAAACATGCCCAAATTTGACACCCCCCCCCGCCCTGCCCCACCCCTGCTGATTGGTCATTGTTTTGAGGCGAGCAACCCTGCAACCCTGTTCGCTGGTGCCTGGCATCTCTGCCATTGATGAGCACCAGCTCGTCACCCCTTTTGAGTGGCTCCTTGGTTCCACTCAAGGCCACAGTGAGATGGCTTTCCATACCCCCAAACCACCACCTACAGGGGTTTAATGGGATTACAGCCACTATGTGGCCGAGACGCTTCTAACCGCGAAATGAACCGCAGGGTGTGTGCTATGTAGCCACTATATAAAGGGTACATATGGGTATATACCCCGTTTCCCCTTGGGGATAGTGGTTTGGGGTAGTGGAACCATCTTAGAATAGATTCTGACGCAAGCATGCCACTTGTATGCAAAAAAGCGCACACAAGGGCTGCATATGAGCTCTGGCCAAAACTAGGAATGCTTCCCCAGGCCATGGGAAATTTGGGCCCCGGCCCCCATGGACTACAAGATTTTTGTCTTTTGTACACCTTGCAAACCCTGGCTTCGTTCACGTGATATGAACTGACTCAAGCATTTCATCAAACTACACATGGTGGGCCCCTGCTTTCGAGGAGGAGCGCACACTGCAGCCCTTGATGTGTAGCTTGCTGCATCCTGGGGTCTGCTTTCTGCTCCATCATCTGCTGATTCCTGAGAAGCAACGAAGCTGAGGCAAACATATTGGGTTCCCCCAAGCATCTGGATGGTGCTAGTGCGGCAGAGCATGGACTAACACTTCACAACATGGCAGCAACGAGGCCGCCAGTGCTCGCAGTTAGCCGAGTATACCATGTGTTCGGCACCATCCTTGTTTGCCCTTCACATGGTATTCTCCCGGCAGTTCATGGCCACCGTCACGTGCAGGCGGCCCCCTTTTGGAGAAGGCAGCAGAACACAACATCGAGGTCCCAATAGGGGCCCTTTTTCAGGCCAACCTCCCACATGTGGGTACCATGTTTCCAACCATCATGGAATTGGATAGTAAACCTTTTCAACATCATGATATTCTTCCAGAACCCGACATGTGTCAAGGAATACTCACGGTTCCACTTGTGACATTCCCACTGGTTCCAAGGTGCCACTGCGCTGCGGGGCTATTCGCAAACATGGCCCACAGCACCCGGCGCTGCGAAGTCTCCTGAGGCCGGGTTCGCCATGTGACTGGCGCTGCTCCTCCGTTCCAACTTTTCGTGATGCAATCCAACTTCCATGGTAGCAAAGGATCAATGTATTCCAACCACGAAAGCAGGCGGCACCTGGCTGAAGTAAACATCTGGCCAGATTTTGAACTGGCGTTCTGCCGACTCAGAATGCCGTGCCAACGCCAAACGCCGAAGACCACCCGTGCACAAAAAGTGTACTTGGTTTGCAGGTGAGGGGAAAGCCGTACATGTTCTCAACAAAGAACAGAAAGGTTGAAGACCAAACGCAAAAGCAGCCAAGACAAGGCACAAAGCGCTCATCCCATTGAAAGCCCCAGCATTGGTCACCGCTGCGTGTAAGCTCCAGGTCGAACTGCTGGCCTGGCTTGCCGACAGGCAGGCCTTTAGTTTGGTGTTCCCAACAAGTTAAAACGTCAGCTTTCTGGCCCGGTCACATAAAAGCCACAGTGGCACATGGACAATATAGCTGACAACAGCAAAGCAAACAAACAGTCGTGCTGACCAAAAACACGAGATACTCCTGAAGGCAGCACATCACTTGAAACATCTTTACAATGTCCTAAGGCCAGGTGTTCCACATCAGCGCAAATGACAGGCCGCCAGGCATGCGGTAACAAGGGGGAAGTTGCCATTGAATGCGGTAACGAGGGGAAAGGTTGCCGTTCCAAGTGCCAGTGCCCGACACTAGCCAGATTTGTTTGCCGCGTGTGTCTTGGCGCTTCTTCTTGCTGTCACAAAACCCATCCCTGGCAGCATGCAAAATGTTGTCAAGACAAGGAACACTACAATGGACCGCAATCAGAGCGCCGGCAGCAAGGATGACAACAAGACTCACAACGACAAAATAACCATCCAACGGCAGCCCAAACATGACGCCGCCACCACCACCTCCGCCACCACCATCGTCGCTGCCCCCACCAAGAACAAGAACAAGAACAAAGAAACAAGGTGAAATGAACCATAACAATAATAACATAACCAACAAACAACAGAACAAGGAGGAGAAGAAGGAGGAGGAGGAGGAGCAGGAGGAGGAGGAGGAGGAGGAGGAGGGGAAAGACAGATTCCAGCACCAACACCATCCACAAGGATCGCAATTCAATTACACGAAGAACAACGAAAGCAGCACACACGCACACACGACATAGCTACGGTAGACATATTGCTGAACCAGTATGACAGGGAAAGAAACACTGATTCAAACAACATGTCGCCAATAACATCAACTGCAGTAACAATTAGCTGCAGGTCAAGTTAGAAAATGCAAGCCAAAGGCAACTGGAACACACACACACACACAGAGACACTCGCTGCCTTGGCAATGTTTCAAGGTCATCACTTGCCCAAAGTCGAGCTTCAGCGCCACAACCACAACATTAACATCATCTTGGATTTCTGCGGAAGATGCCAACTGGAGGGTCCATCTAAGCCATTTCCCACCAAACACAAAACCAGCTCAAATTGAGCCAGACGAATCCGAAGTGGATATGACATGATATGACGCCGAGTTGACAAGCAACCTGCCAGAAGAGCTGGGAGAAAGTTCGATGAGAAGCCGAGCCAGGTCTACCCGAACCGAATGCGTTAAAATAGTACCTCAAAGCAAAGGCTGCCGTGCCGAAGAATACATCACGCCTGCTTCAATATCGTTAAACCAGAGTTTCTGGGCTCCCACACTATTCCCTCTACCTGGGAGGCGTGCAAGACGAAGCTTCACGCAGATTAGTCAAAACTGTGCCCACCAAAACGGTCTCCCGCCTTGCCAAGCAAGGTTGGCATCCGACCTGCCGGGAGCATGCGGGCCTCTTGGCGAGGCTGAAACCTACGGCTGAAACAATGTCGAACTCCGAGTCAGGACCTGCAATTCTACGGGTGTTCAATGTGAACCCGCGTGATTCGCCATCTTTGAATGGAACCTTCACCGTTTGTCGAGCTACTAATTTGCCATTCTCATGAACCAAACAGTGGTTTGCCAAAATGGTCTTCCCCAAAAAGGCTTCCCTTTGTATTTTCCAGGGTCACTATCCCCTTCAGCCTTTCGGGGGTTTTGGGGGGGGGGGGTCGGAGTCAGAGGCCTGGCGCGCAGCAGGGCTGCCACCACCTGGTGGTGGCCCTGCTGGGCTGCCAGGCGCAAAGCCGTGCACCCGCTGAGCCGGAAGACCAGCTGCACCTGGTTTTGTTCGCCATTTCGCCGCTTCGCGGACTCGCCAGGGTTCCATTTTGTGTACCTATTTTTGACCCACACCCATTTGGAGCCAGGGGCGTTGTTGCAAGTTTGGTCAACCAGCCAACCCCTGGTCCCTTTGAAAGGCCAAAACGAACAACGGTTTGTGCTGTTTGGGCTTAATTTTAAAAAATAAACCACCTGCGATACCTGGCCAAACGGATCCGACCCTCCGCTCTTTCTGTTGGTTCAAAGAGAAAGTGAAGGTAAGCCCGAGGGGGCTCTGGCCATGTTCAGCAGTCAACAGACCCTCCCAGGGAATGTAAAAAAGGATATGGAAAAATACATAAATGTAAACAAACAAAGAAGAAGTTAATCCATCATTGTTAAATTATTTGTGTTGCTAATTATGTGATTAAGGAATAACTACACATGTTTTGACTCATGAGATTACTTAATTAAGATTGATTCATTAACTAAAACAAAGACATGAATTGATAGATTTACAAGTAAACAATTCAATAGACTAACGCACATGCATAATAAATAAATAAATAAATAAATAAATACATAAATAAATAAAATAAACAAATAAATAAACATAAATCAAGACGAAATAAACAGATAGATAGATGAATAAACACAACACAATATAACTAATAAAGCAAACACATATATTCTAACAACTGATCAAACGCACAAATACATAAACACGTGGATTACCCAAATACATAAAGTTGATAAGATAAGCAAACAATTACATACATGTTACATGGGTATAAAAACATGCTTGAACCATAACATATTGAATAAATAGACAACCAACTACACAAACAAACAAACAAACAAACAAACAAACAAACAAACAAACAAACAAAACAAAACAAAACAAAACAAAACAAAACAAAACAAACAAACAAACAAACAAACAATCACACAAAGCAAGCAAGCAAGCAAACAAACAATCGACAAACAACCATACACATAAACCAAACAAATAAACACGAAACATAAACAAACAAACACACAAACAGATAAATAAATAAATACAGAGCACAAATACAAGCATTTGAATCAACAACATAACTAGATAACACAACATGAAATAGTTGTAAGTAATGGAGATGGATCTACACATGTAACGAACAAAACGAGCCAACATGAAACCACGTGAAGGATCCCCCTGAGAAATGTCCTTCTTGGGGATGGTCTTTCTTGACATGTCTACCCACAACTAGATCTAGATGTTTTGGAGGTCTGATGTTGGACTCTGCCCCTGTCCACTACCAGGCTCCCTTTTTGGAAGACTATTTCAGCAATAGGTTGCTGAACGTATCTTCATCCACTCTTGTCAGTGGGACCTTGCTGTCCAAATCCAGTAGTGAATGGCAAAAAACGCGTGGTAGTGCATGGCCTTCTGGAGTCCTTCCCAAGCGCCACAATACCGCTTGCAGGAAGTCCCATTTTGGTTTCTTGCTCAGTGGCTTTCTCCACTGCTAAGCAGGAAGCCCATCATTTCTACTTGTCCCCTATCTTCAGACACAGGCTTGTCTGACAATCCGCTTCTTGCATGGAAAGCCGGCACCCTTTTGTACATCTAACCCCCCAAAACAACTCAAGCAAAACCCAGAACCCCAGTGGCCACGGAAACAAAAGCAATCCTTCTATGGTACTCGATTTGAAGGGAAACCCCTTCCAGAAACAGCTAATGCCCCACCGGGTGTCTGAACAAGATGTCCCCCCTCCCATTTTCTGCCACGAAATTGGTGTTTTCCCTAAAAAAAGAACGGGCCCCTCCCACCTTGTGCCAGCGCCGCAGCTCCTTGAGCGCCTCATAGCTGCTCTGGCCATTCACCTCCAGCAGCTCATCGCCTCCGACACCACGAGTTTTGGCCAGTTTCTTGTGCCCATGGGCGAATGTGGCAAAGGGGGGGCTGAGAAGGGGGGTTCCGTTGGCCTCCCTTTGCTGTGTGCCCCACCCTTGCCAACCAAGAGGGGCGAGTGGCTTTCCTTACGAAAAGCCGCCCCAGTTGCCAAGCCACACGAACCGCAAGAACCATGGAACTTCCACCAGGAACCAGCAACCAACCTTGACTTGCCCGGAGAGGGGGCCATTGCCCGAAAGAAGCCACCAATAGAACTTGTTTTCAAAGTCACATGGTCATCGATGCTGGAGAATATTCCAGTCTAACGCTTAAATCCATAGCCATCATATCTGGACACCCATGGTTGCCAAACGAACGTGGGCAGCAAGCAAAGCGCCCGGAACAATGAAGACTTATCCATCCCCTTGTGACAAACTGGACGAGCAACACCAGAGTCAAAAAAACAAGTTGGCATAGACCAAGCACATAAAAACATTGAACGCACATACCTCGGACACTGATCCATGTGGCACATCTTGCAAGGAAGCTTCAAAGTGGCTTGGGGCAGGAGGCAATGCCTCTAACGTTTAAAGTTAAAGATCCCGTCCAGAGTTCGACTTCCCAAGTCTGGGGTGCGCAACCCAGGGCAAAGGGCTCTTGCATGGCCTCGGCACAGGGTCTCTGCGCCCATGGCTGCCTGCCTCACAAGGCGGAGCTTGATGGAAGGCTGCTCCAAAGGATTCCTACCAAGGGAAATCGAGGAAAACCTGAACACAACTCGGCGCCTGGATATTATTTTCCACAGGCAAAACAATAGGACCCAAGACTAAGACCAAGCTTCTACCCAAACGTGGTTGGGTCCCAGTTTGGAGGGCACGAAGCATCTGGAACTCCTGCCACACCCGCAAGCACAAGCTTCACATCCTTATGGCGTGCCACATGGGAGGCGTTTAAACCGAACGGAGACTTCAGCGGAAACCCACCTGCCTGCAATCAACGGGAACTCAAGATTCATCAGGCCCTGGTCGATACATGTCTCATCAGAAGGTCAACTCGATTTCTTGGGGGCACAAATTGTAGGGATCGACATTGCCGGCCACCCACTTCATGTACATGTGGCTCTTCAACTCCCACACTGTGTCAAACAACTTGTCACACCCTCAGTGGACCTCTGACATCTCTGCGCTGCAGCGAATGGGTATGTGTCAAAATAGCGGGACCCTCAAATTGTTGGTTTTCCGTTTGGATTCCTCATTTTGCAAACCCGAAAAGGGCGCCTTCAAAAACACATACGCAAATCACCGCCTAGCTGAACGCGTACATCCTGGCGTCTTACTGCATGTTATGAAGAATGTCACACGCTTGCCGCTGCACGCTGCTAATTGCCAAGATCAGGGAAAGCAGAAGCAAAGCAAAAGCAGCACAATGCTAAAAAAACACCACCTTTCTCTTTCTGTCGCCAAGCAGCTCTGTGTTCCAGGCGCCCGCAGGGCTCTCTATCAGGATGGACTCAATGACCCTTCGCCTGGGACTTAGGTTGTCTTGTTGATCCTTCGCGCTCAACACATCTCTTTCCCTCTCTCTCTCTCTCTCTCCCTCTCCCTTTACCCGTGCAACGCCCAGTACGGCACCGGAGCCTGGTGCAAACCCCTTTCGCAAGGGCACCACCTTACAAGGAAGATCGTTCAACCATCCACAGCATGAAACATGAAAAACCAGCACAAGGTCAAGCTTTTGCGACAAAAGGAAACCACACACCCCTGGCCTTTGAGCCTACGCCACAAGTGGATTTCTGCCGAAGCGCTGGCGATGGTCGTGGAAGTCATTCCACTCGAAGCCCCAAAGCTCCTCGCCTTGCTGGGAGCGGTGTGTTTGACGGGTACGGGACTATCTTGTCAAAGTCATCCCACAAGTGGTTGCTTGAAGGGCAAACACCAACCAGGTTCGAACTTTGATGACCGCCAGAGTCAAGCTGACTCACTGGAACCCCGAAACTGGGATTGGTATGTTTGGAGGCGTGATAGGAGCAGCTTAATGCACCGCCGAGTCTACAAATGTAAATACTCATCGGTGCCTGATACACGCACCTGCTGGGACTGTCCCTTAACCTTCGCTTGCGTGAAAGTACGCTTGGAATACTTCACTCGGCTGCTTTCTGCTCCCCTGGAAAAAGTTTTGACTTCTAGTGGTTTAATACGGAAACCCATTAGTTGGCAAAAAGCTAAAGTCCTAATATGCGAAACAAGGGCACCCTTTTTTGGTTGGTTGAGTTTAACGGGGAACCCTTCCCCAAAAACAGGAAAAAAGGGCACCACTGGACAACTGGCAAAATGCACCCAAGTTCAGAACTTCCTCCCAACTGGCCCTCTCCGCTCCGCCCCACTCCGCCGCCCTTCTCGCCTGGCCGGCGCTGCAAGGTGAGCTCCAGCTCACGCTCCATCGCCGCGTCCGCGTCCACAGTGAGGAGGAGCTGCTCCTCGGACCCGAGAACACGACCGGACCAAACGTCCAAGCCCCCCCGCCTGTAGGGGGGCATCGTGGTGCTCTTAGCTTGGTTGCTCTTGACCCCCCTGCAAGAAGTTTAACTTTTTGGGGTTTAGTAGAAAACACCATTATTTCCCAAAAGTCAAAGTCTAAAGATCCAGCTAGCCCAATAGCAGTCAAGTTAGTAACCCCGTTTGTCTAAATCCCTTCTCAAGGTCATGATATGCGATCGAAGACTTGGACAAACATGTGAGTCTCCATGACTTCTGTGGTCCCTCCTATTTGGGACCACAGACTGATGTTGTGACTCAATCTGTGACTGACAAAATGTGCTTCTCCAAGAAGGAGATGGGAAAAGTGGGGGAGGTGGCTTCCAGGTTGTGGTTGAAATTTTACGTGGTCCAAACTCTGAGGGCTATGGTGCCCTCACAATGGCTGTCTCTCCTGAAGTCCATGACCGTCCCAAACGCAAGCAAGCAGGTTCAGGATCAGACCGAGAAACTGTAGGTTTTCCTTTTGGCTTTCCTTCAACCACCAGTGGGACCTAGCCTAGATATGGTTATGATTCGATGGAACACATGGGTGTACAAAAATCGATGCAAATGACGTCCATCAACGGTCTCCAATTCACTCGCAAATGAGTGTTTGTGCCGAATTAGCCCTTCTTGTCGGTGCTTCCGTTTCAAACGGGGGTCCCTGTTTAAGCGCACCCAACTGCCTTGCCCTTGAGGTTGCCATGAACATTCATCAGAGTCGAGTCTTACCCAGTCAAGACCTGGCCAAGAGGGCTTGCTGAGGTCTCATTGAATCATTGCCTCCATTGTTAAATTTTGTGCGGCTCTGCTTGTGCTTGTAAGTGCACTTTAAGGGCCCAGTAATTGGAATGCGACGTGTAGGGTAACCTGAAACCTAGCCTCATGATCCTGAAAGAATAATGTCCGCAAAAGATAGCAGCCAAAACGATCTCAGATTGTGATTGCGATTTGTGTCTGCAGTCACTGCTGTGCCCTTTGACAAAATGGAAGCTACAGCCGCCCCGGCCACAACAGCAGCAGTCACAGTCACAGCGACAATTGATAATCCCAAACGCCCCATGGCTTCAGCGCCCCATGGCAAACACAATTGCAACAATGCTTCGAGACCGAAGCCCTGCCAGGACCACAAGCATGTGGTGTCTTTTCAACCATTGCACTGAAGCGACGAGCACTTCTTCGCGGAAAGCCCTACTTTCCCGCTGTCACTCGCAGTTCGTGCCGGTCACAATGCTCTCATGATACATACTTGACTGACACAAACGAGCTGCATTGGGCATATCAACTTGTTCCTGGAAGGAATCGTCATGTCTCCACGTAGCACTTGATCTTTTGATGAATCAACGGCACACTTGGCGAGCTAAAGAGGCCAGGATCGCGATACGGTCCGTCCAGCAGGAAGGTCAGTTGCGTCAGCAGAGTGGACGCAGGGGGGAAACAGGGCATCGCAAAGCCATCCAACTCCTCATGTTGAGAACTGTCTTGCGAGCGGCTGCCAGCGAGCCTTGCAAATAATCTGACTCCATGCTTTGCGGTCAGCTGAAGCTTCCTGCGCACTCGTCTCAATGAGGGCGCCCCGGCAGAGCTTGAGACTGGAATGATTGCCGCTCATCTCCCTTGCTCGCTATGTTGGGAACATGGCCATCAGGCCCACTTCCCTGACCCTGTCTGCCAAGGTCGGCAACAGAGACACCAAGGACATATCCTCCGACTCTGAAAGCTTTGCCGCAGCCAACATTGCGTTGGCAACTTCTTGGGAGTTCATCTCTGACCTAACTTGCCCAAGCCGACCCTCCAGAGTCGAGACCAAGGGCACAAGAGAGCTGTCCCCGGACTCTGACAGCTTTGCCGTGGCCCAGATCGTGTTCGCAACATGCTGCGCATTCATGTCAGACTTCACACGCCTGGCTCTGTCCGCTAGGATTTGCATCAGAGGCACAAGGGAGCTATCCCCTGACTCCAAAAGCTTCGCCGCCGCCCAAATTGTATTGGCCACATCTTGCGCGTTCATGCGTGATTTCACTTGTTTGGCCCTGTTGGCTAGGGTCGGCAGCAAGGTGGTTAGGGTGCTATCTCCCAGCTCCGACAGCTTGGCTGCTGCCCAAATTGTATTGGCAACTTCTTGGGCATTCATGCCTGATCTCACTTGCTTAAACCTGCTTGCCAAGCTCGGTAGCAGGCCCAATAGAGAGCTGTCTCCCGACTCTGAAAGCTTGGCTGCGGCCCAAATCGTATTGGCAATGGCCTGTGCGTCCATGTAAATCACGGTTTGCTCAGCTGCGCATGCCAATCTCTCCTTCAGCCCATCCAGCTGCGAAGATAGCGGTGCGTAAAGCTTCGCCACTGCCCAAACCACGCTGGACAAGGCTCGTTGATTCCTTTTGGCGTCAAATATTGCTGTATTGGCACCTTCCTGCGTCAATGCAATGAAGTCCCAGAGAAACGGGTCGCTCAGCACGTCTTTCTTGATGCTGCGGTGCGTCTTTGCAATCTTTGCCCAAGCAGCCGACATGGCGATAAAATCCAGGTGTGGATTCCTCTGCTCCCTCCTCCAGAGTTCCTGAAACTCCCTTTGAAACATCACCCCAAAAGGAAGCCCAGGTTCAAGCGGCGCAATGAATGATGCTGAAAAAACAAAATCCTTTTTTAGGACCCCTGTCCTCTTCAAACCATTCTGGTTTCAACCAACTCACCGGGGAGCCAGGGTCACGTTGCTTCAAATTCTGCCCGCTCCTCATGCCCCCCAGAACCTGCGAAGCAGAGGCCGCCTGCATGATCTTCCGCCTCACAAATCAGTGATCACTTGCAACTGGTGAAATGATTAAGGAAACCCAAAAAGGGACACCCAAAATCTCATAAACTGAAGGAGTTTGAGAAGAATGTGCGCAAAGGCAAAAAGGCGCTGACAGTCTGGCCATGCCGCGTGATCTCTCGCGCGCTGGTTCCACTGGCAGGTCGCATATGCCGAGACGGCGCATGCGCGCAAAGAGCGAAGGCGGCTGAAAGCCACGGAACCGCCGCAAGCCAAAGCCGCGGCCGCACCATCTTCGCAGAGTTCGAGGTCTCAAAAGGGGGAAAGCTAAAGCAAACATGACAAACACATCGTGAGATCTGGCTTAGCTCTTGCAATCATTCCCGTGCGAGAAAGACTCCATGCATTTTCTTGAACCCCTTTTTTCCTTTCATCCTTTCTTGACAAACCTGTCTTGGATGGCCGGGCGTGTTGCTCCGCTCTCATGGTGAAATGGTGTTGGTGGTTATTTCCTTGAGCCTCGGTCAACATTTATTGCTTTCCTACTGGTCTTTGTGGTTGATTTTTACAGAGCCCCGCATGTCCCTCCCACCATGCACTACTGGAAATTCGGACCAGAACTCACATGCCTGTAGGCAAGCGACCCAAAAGAGAGGCCTGCCATTCAGTGTTCTTTCATCCCCAGAGAAATGGAAAAGTATAATTACTCTGTGCACAGGCTTATGCACGTGCTCCTGGCTTTTGCCAGGCTGGCCCATTATCCATCTTAAAACATCGAGCTCCTTCCCTCCGCTTGCAGGTCTAGAGTCAACCTCTTGCAGGTCCCCTCTCTCAGCTGCGCGGTGTAGACTCAGCCGGGCCTGGAACTCGAATCGGCGAGCACTTGAAATGATCCTTGCCCGTTTTGTTGAGCGTCAAGGGGCCAACACGAAAACCCAGTTTATCATTTTTTTGGGGGGAGGCCCCCCTGTTTCACATGTACCCAGCTCAAAACTGCTTTCAGGTTAGGTGCTTACATCGGCCGCTCGAGGTTGACAATATCTCCGGAGCTAGGCACTTGTTCGGCTTTCTGATTACCAAATCCGTCGACATCAAATGTTCCTGGCCTCATCGTCAAAGACCGGCCGCATGATCTGCTGCCTGCCATTTGATTGTTCTCAATGTCTGTGTGGCAAACAGTGCCCTCGTCAAGAGCTGCCGGTTAGCACATTGTATACCAAGGAGGCGCTTTCAAGGGTATACAGGTATACACATCTCTGGCCAACGCCCCTTCCCTGAAACGAATGAAGCTGGCACTCTCACGATATTCAATTTGGGTCTGCGGACACTGCCTAAGAGCAAGATCCCAGAGAGCAAAGGCCTCACCTGTTCATGATGTCACATAGAATCATACAATCGTCAACTCAGTTGTTCAGTGACCCTGAAAAAAAGGGAACCTTTTTGGGGATTTTTAGTGGGGCAGCCACCAAAAAAAAGGAAAAAGGGTGCCCCTGAACAACTGAGTCAATACAAGGTCGCTGTCCTTTCAGAACAAGCATGGCACGGGGAGCGACAATGCCGCAATTACAGGAGGCACGGCTGAAGGGAATTGCCTCCGGAAGGAAAATGTAAGAGTACAAATGGCCGCACGACTCAGGTCGGCAAGACCTGATGGAGATTGCACATAAAATTCACAGGTTAGTTGACCCCTCTGTATCTCCCCCCAAATGTGAGTTTGAGTGGCTTCGGGTCCAAGAATGAAGAAGCACATTCAATTTCAAGTATGAGATGGATGAGTGGCAAGTACTCACCCGCCATGGCCCGCCATGGCCCGCCATGGCTGAGGTTGCTTGGCCCCGGAGCGGGGTGGTTGCAAATTGCCCCACATGGCTACCCCGCGCTGAGCCTTCGCCTGGGGGTGAAGGCCTAGCGGCAGACTTCAGGCGGGACATTTCTCTCCAAACGGATCTGGGTGAATTATAATACTTCATCAGCCTGAAATAAGGTGGTTGGAGGGATATTCCCCACATAAACCACCATTTGGGGTGAGGTCGTGTGAGGTCGTTATAATTCACCCAGACGGATACCACAGCCCTTTGTAATCCATCGGATTCTTGATCACACCTGTGCAGCAATGAAAATGCACCCCGAGTCCGAACGGAGGATCCACAGTTTACGCCTCACAGGGAATATATCCTAAGTGCCACAATTTACATGCGCGACTGTAAGACTTCAAGGATGGGGAAAATAAATAAGCGGGGATACGGGGGAAGCGGGGATGTGCGGGGATTATCTGTAAAGGACACCATTCTAGAAATTACCCGGAACATATGCCCACATCCCCGCTTCCCCCCCGCATTTCTGCTTGTTTGTTTGTCTGCTAAGGATGCTGACAAGATTGTGCGACCAAAGCAAACAACAGATCCACTCTGTTGTGCCGCTCCTTTGGCATGAGAGAAATCGGCAGTCCGGAGGACAGGCTCGGGTCCTGGGTGTACGTCAAAACTCCCAGCGCGCGTGCCTCCGGTGCAGAGGTGACCAGCATGAGCCTGAGGGGCAAAGTTCGCATCACCAGACTCATTCACCCCAAAGAGTCCTCCCTCTCATTTCCTGCCGCTCCTTTGGAAGCGTTCCTTTGACTCATGGGCTTGGTCGTGATTTCATTCAGAGAATGGCTTCGGCTACTGATGACAGATCTCAAGCTCGTGCGTCCGCCAACATCATGACTTAGCTTCCTGGCGACTTGTTCCAAGCCAAAGGACGAATCACGTCACTTTACAGCCGCTGCCAAGCAGCACTTCCAGCAGCTCTGGCTGGTGCTCTGCAAGCTCAAACGCCTGCAGATCAGGCGCTAGCCACTCCTCTCCTCTCAACCTGGTGATCAGCTCCACCCAGTCAGGCCCAGCTGTTCTTTTGGTAAACCTTTGGGAGGCTGACAGACGCTGCCTCCTTCGCATGCCAAATGCATTAGAAATCATTGCAGTGAGGACCCTTGAACATCATTTGCATGGCAAATTCTGCCAGCCCATCATTTTGGATTGTGCTCCCCCCATTGAAACATCGCAGCGCTACATTGACACGAATTACCAACTGCTTCCTGCCACAAAGGGACACCACCCAAGTAATTTTGAGGACTCAGGCCAATTTGAGCCACCCTGCCAGTAGTCAACCCCGCCCTAGCCCTCATCATGGACCTAAGCCCCGTGCCGTGGTGCCATCTGCTCCAAGCAGGTTGCTATCCGCCCGCGCGTGCAGCAGCATGGTCAGGAGCGGCACGTCACCTATCTCCCCACAGAAAAGAACAGGCACACATCTGGGTGACCAGTTTGAGGACAGCGGCACAACACGTGGTCCAAGGGGCCCCATGTTCTGCTGCTTCAAAAAGGCGGCCCCATGAGAGTGTTCAATCCCTTCTAGCTCAGATGGCAGCCACCAAAGGGTGGAAACAACAGCGGTCACAGGTCTGGATCTGGGATTGCTCACACTCCTTGCATTATGCAAGGCTCAAAAGACCTACAATATCTTAGCAGTAGCATTCTGACCTTTGCAGCAGCATTTTTTGTCGGCTCTGTTTGAGCCCGCACGGCAACCCGATCATGTTGAGCAATCCCCTCCTGCGTCCTCTGGGCAACAAAAGGAAGTCCTTACTCGCTTATTCTAAGTGGGAGGCACTACTTTGGCAAGCTGTCCCTTCTGATCTTCACCTGAGGTGCAAATGGTTTCCGTGATTGGCTCCTTTTTCGTGTCCCGTGCTCACATTGGGCAGAAGTGCGCTTTACAGCACCCCATTGTTTTCCCTGAAAGCAGCCCAAAAGGGGTTCAACATGTCGAAACATCCCAATTCAAGTTCGATAGACAATTGTGTTCAAGCACGTCTGATGGTGGGTCAGTGCCGCATTGCCTATTCCCCATGTCAACATAACAGAAGGATGGATGGATGGATAGACGGACGGACGGATCGAGCAGCCTGCAGGGCTCTGCAGCCAACGGAAACCGTCCCTCCCTCCATCGCAGAGCAGCCTCCGATACATGTCATCGGCCACCCTCCGGTTGGAGTTCAAGGCCCCAGACTGGCCACCCCACACAAGCAGTCATGAACTCCCCAAAGCCCGTACAGGCGCGCAAGGCGAAGTAACATAACAGAAGAATTGCGGCTAATCTTCTTTAGCCATACCTAGACGGGACAAAGCACACCGGCCCTGCCCCCTGCCAGCCTTGTCGCACGGCCAAGTGCACGGGCGAATCGCCAACATCTGCGCCTGCACATTCTGTCGGCGTGAGATGCAACGGACAACAGGCATCGCAACTGAACAGGCAGGGCTAACATGTCCCCTTAACAATCGCACATCTTCGTCGAACGCTGGCACACAGGTTGTCTTGTCCAGTATTCATAGGGTTTCATCCATCCCATCTGGTACAGGATTTTGCTAGAATTAACATGTCTCGCTCCTCCTATCCATAAATCAAACTGCCTGACTCGCTCTCAGAAATTGCGCCTTGCGGGTTCTGAAGTGGATCTTGGGTGGCTGATTCATATGGTATCCTCGTTAAGCAGATTATTTCACTCTTCCATTGATTCACCAAGTTGATTAATCTGGGGTGGATATTGTCTTGCTTCCCCACCTTGCCACTCAAACAATTCTACCTACCATCATAGGTCCAGATTGCTTCTACCTGGACCCTCAAAGCACCCTCAACAATGGGCTCACCCAACCCTCAAAGTACCCTTGACCATGGAATCATCCAACATGCAACATGTTGAACACTAATCAAAACCAAAACCAGCACTTGGGTCACTCCCCACCCCCCCGCCCCAAAACCCAAAACCCAAACCCCACCCCACCGCCCCCGTCCACTTGGCCGGTCCGCTCGTTCCCCTCGCAGCTCCCTCGCCTTGCCCGAAGACGAGGCGCAGCTTCCGCGCGCCCCGCAGCGCCTCCTGGGCGCTGCCCGGCGCCCGCACCTCCAGCAGCTCGGCGCCTCACCGGACCCGAGGTTCAGACCAGAACGACAACCCAAAAACCATGGCAGATAGAAATGGAAAGGGAAAAGACAAATGTGTTCATATGAGGCATCATGTCTTTGAGCTTTTTGGGCCCCCTTTTGCGCGAGACATGGCGCGATCCCCTTGTGCGGAAGTAAAGAGGATGACAAAAGCGGCCGCGGGGAATTGCGCAATCTACTTTCACCCAACCACAACCACTGGACCCAGCCCCTTTGTAGTGGAACGAAACAGCAACAAAAATCAACGTGCGTTGGTCTGTTGGCCTCAAAGAGGAATCAAGTTCTCAACCGTCGCCTGGGTTGGTCCTCTTGGCTAGCATATGCCCTTCAATTCATTCCTCGAAGCTTACAAACTGCATGCTAGTTACTGTACTTCTAGTTGGCCCCCTGCTTGCCTCCCACATGCTAAACAATGCATTTGCATTGGCCAGGACACGCAAGGAAATCACTATGGCGGTGACAAAACAAGACTATAGCTGTGACAACAAAAGGTCCTTGCTAAAGTTCACCATTCTGCCGCCAGACACCTTGCTTTGGACTTTAGAGAGCAGTCGTGATGATCATGTGCTTGTAGGTCCTTTGCGTTTCCTTGATCTTGTGCTTTGTACTCGCATGTACACTACTCTATGCTTGGCTTCTCGGCTTTCCAGCCAGGACCTCCTTGAAGCTAGGGACTGAACCTGATTTGCGTGAGTGCAAAGCCCACTGTAAACTACGCACTTTTCCGCCCATCACCCCGAATCCACCCAAGGCACTACGCCTATGCAGCGTGCAGCGCAACGGCAGGAACAAGAGTATGAAAACAACATCCACTCGAAGCAAACCTGCCCCGCAGTAGGTTTGGCCCTATCGCACTTGAAGACCATGTGCTGTTTGTTGCGAGTATGTTCAATGAGCAACATAAGACAAGAACAAAAGTAAACCCAATGCTGGTTGGGATTTTCATATACAAGGACGCTGTTTTGTAGGCCAACTACTCGAAGGGCAAGGAACTGCCTGTTCAAATCCATTTCGCATGGTGGTCCTCCTGAATCACTGAATCACATGGATCAATGGCGCGCAATCTTGGCTCCGGCCTGGCTTCAGCATCTCACTTCCAGCAGCCCGCTCTTCGTTCCAGCGGCCTTGGTGCACGCTCCGGCTGATTCCCTGGATGTGTTGTTGTTTGATGTCTATATAGTAGAACCAGTAAATTACAGGGCTTGTTTGTTCTCCGTCGATCATAACAAGGCGGGCATACAGCATCGCATGCTTCCATGGATCAATGATTTACATAAGTATATTTATTGAGCGAATGCATTAGTGGTTTTGCCGAAATACCTTTCTGGGCATCCCCGCGGTGTACATACACAAGGAGGGTGGATTTGCTCGCGTAGCATGTTGTCTATTTTCAAGAGTTGGACGCAAGAATACCAGTTTTGACTTGTGGCTAATGACACAACAGGGTTCCTGTTCCTCAACCTCTCTCTGAAAACTGGCTATGACTTGAAGCACAGTCTGCGTCCCTCAAGCTCCTCAGCCCGCAGGACCCTTCAAGAATCCCCGACAGGCTAAACCAGGTCTGCTTCCAAATGATTAAATCCTTTCAATGCCGAGTTTACTAGTCACTGCCGAGTTTACTAGTCACTTCCTGAGTGCCAGCTCGCTGCTCTGTTTGCCGCGGAAATGGTTTTCAAAAGAAAAGACACCCAACCTCGAGGAGTGAGGCTACGTTCTGGGCATGTAGCTGCCACTGCGAAGGCGAAGCCGCGTAGTGGCTGAATTGGCAAAAGCAACCCAATCTGAATGCATTGAATTCAAATCATACTCCCCTGCAAGTTAACTCATGGAATCCAAAGTGAGGGTGGGCTGTTTGGTTCCATGTTCATCAGGGGAGCAACTGTTAGGAACCTGCGATATACAGCTGACGCGTGGGATGGCACACTGCTGACTTTGCGACCAATACCTCGGCTCGTCCAGCTACTTCCACCCAAGCCTCCATTTTACCCAGAAGATGGTCATCATGGTCATCAACCACTTCGCCCAACCCATGTGGGTTCGTCTCAAAGTAGGAGACCCCTCGAAATTCGGAATAGATGGATGATGGGGTGGTTTCTCTATGGCTTCCCTTTAAGCTCCCCAAACACAGGGTAGTTGCCGAACCTGAAGCGAAAGGGGAGCCACACCATGTTTCATTGGGCCTGTCCCTTTAAAGCCCCCAAAAGGGTACCAACTCCAAAACATCACGTCCTGCCCCCATGCCCTTCCGCGCGCGAGCCGCTGGCCGGGGAGTTGGGCAGAATGGCCTCGACACACCGGCGCTGTCGCAGGAGCAGCGGCTTCTGCCACTGAAAGCCCCAGACCTTCGGCGGTGCCTCTCGAAGCCTCTGGGCCCGACGGCTCTCTGAAAATTGGAAGATGTCCCAAACCAAGGTGTGGGTGTTTTGCCATCTGTTTGAGGAAACCTTCAAGCACAAATGCCTGGCTTTGCCGGTTTTGACGTGATCATCCATTGCCACGTAGCCTAACATGTCCCATGAGTTCCCAAAAAGATGGCGCGGGACCATTGTTCCTTTGAGCGTCCTTTTTTGCATACAGATGCATCCAAATGTCGTCTTTAGCAATTGTTTCCCTTGATCCATAAAGCGGGTCCATCATCTCAGAAAAAACAGTACTCAAACAGGCGAGGAATTTGCTGAGTGCTCGGAAATATATCTGCTGTAAGCCGCCAGTCAACCCCGTAGCTGCCAGGCTTGCAACCACTCGGCTTCCCCATCCAAATAATTGCTGCCTTTCCTTGCCAATCAGTTCAAACGTACGACTCAAATACGTTGTGAGCCCCCTTCAAACGTTCTGACACACCGGTGCCCGGCTGTTAAAAATCATCCCCCATCGTGAGATAGCGGATGTTGAGACATCTCCTCGGATTAGAGCTGCGGTGCATTCCAGTGCTACAAAAAGTAAGAGACAATGGCATGCCACCAGTGTTGGGATTGATCATCATCGAAATCACCACCCCGATTAACTTTGGATTGGGAGCACCCACCTGCTCCAAACCGCTTTGCTGGCCGCACATGCTGCGTGAACCTTCTGAAGATTCACTGACTGAGAACCGAAGAATCACTGCGCTTTCGCCAATGTTGATTTGGTGTGCTTGTGCGTGCGTGACGCTAGCATGCCTGTTGACACGGCCATCATCATGGATTCTGTTGGGCGTCACACACTTTACATTGTCAATGCAATGCCACTTCGTCCACCCACACATGATCCACGGGAATGCTTGTTGCCTCTTCTTGATGGAGAACATCCAGCACCATAGAATGTATGATCAACTTGTTGAACTGTTGCGAGTTCATTGACATCCTGATCAATAGTTGGTACAAGCCGTATCCATTCTGGTCTGAGCATCAGAACGTGCAAAGTCTGGGGATTCTGCCAAATGCCGAAGGCTTGATAGATAGCATCTGCGGAGTTCTTTGCCAACCGTCGACGCTTGTTGTAATTCTCAAGGGTCTACGTCGGCAAAAGGATCTTCCCTGTGAACTAGGCAAACATCATGCTGATCTCAAAGTCTAGTCGCATCGTGGCCAACTGATCAAGGTGGGCCTTGATGGGGTAGTCTATCAACTGTATGAACTTTGCTGTTCCCGTGACGAACCACCGTTAGTGTCCTAATCCCAAGGCACTATCCCACATCTGTGCAGCCCCATTCTCGCCGCCTGCTGCAAGTTCGGTCGCTCCAACCTCACCTCAGTCAAGTTTGGCGTTTGATTTTTTGGCAGAGCAAAGGTCAACGTGGTCCCCGGGGCCAGTGCCCACGAAAGAAAGGGCCACCATTCTGTTCTGGCGCGCGATTTTGAAGGGGAACCTCCTTTGGAGATAACAGCTCAAAGAGGAGAAAGTGTCCACACTTGCGCACACTAAGAAAGGTGGCAAGTATAGAGGGAGGCACCAAGAGCAATGCGCGTTACACGGCAGCTGCTTTCTGGGCCAAGCACTGGCCAGCTGTTGATATGTTGGACTTGCAAGCAGTATCCCGCTTGAGTCTTCCATGTGTCGCAAATGATTCTGAGAAGTGAGCTCTAGAACACCAAAGCCTGACACGACCCATCACTACAACAAATCACAGCAACCACTGCATTCGTTGCAAGCCACCATGCCATCATTGTTGGAAAACATGAATTCACAAACCGCAAGAAGACATCTCCAAGTACAGGAACTCGTTCTGCCCCAAGGCAAGCTCGTTGTAATTTGCCCGGATCAATTGCCGAACCCTGTCAGTAGCTTGTCCGCCGCGCCATCTTCGATGATTATTGGAGGGAGGGAAGTTTGCAGAACCCGACACGACATCTGCAAGATCTGCAACCACCATTGCCGTCACTGCCACCACTGCCACCACTGCCACCACTGCCACCACTGCCACCATTGGCACCCGCTTTCACGGTGGGAACAGAAGCTTGTGATGCCAAAGCGGGCCACCCCTAGAGCTATACTGTCAGCAAGAGGCTTCCCGTTGCACAGAAAGCGGCCCTAAAGCCGAGCTTCCACAACTACGCCCGCTTTTGCTACAGTCCTGCCTCAAGCCGCTTTAGCTGCACTTGCCGCGCATCCACATCTGCCTCAGCCTTCAGCAGTTCAGCCACCACCTAGCGAACACATTCCCCGAATGCGGAGACGTTTGGTTCGTCCAACATGTTTTCTTAGGGATGAACCTTGACTTTGCCAGGCGGGAGGGGTGGCCTCCACTGGGTGATTCCAATACGGTCCCCTTTCGACGTGCCTGGAACACATGAGCAAACGGGATCAAACGAAAGGTCTCTACTCCTGTCTTGTGGGATACTTCCAAAATGACAGAGGAAATCGCGCAACTTGGGAAAAGAACAAGAGCAAACGGAGGCAAACCAAAAGTCCATACTCAAGTCCTGCGGGGGCCTTTTAAAAGGAAAGTGGAAACCAAACAACAAGAAGCATCAGCACCTGTTGCCAAGCTGTTCCGCTCACCGTAAGGTTTCACGCTGTCAACCAGCCTGCTGCTTCCTGTACTATTTACGCTGCCTGCGCTGTTTACGCCTCCTCCGCTGTTTATGCTGCCGGCGCTGCTTGCGCTGCCTGCACTGTTTGGACGTACAGCGAAATGCACAAGCGGCGTAAGCAGGTTCGGCAGTGTACAAGATGCAATCGATGCAGGCAGTGTAAACGGTCTAAACCGCGTAAATGGTGCGAACAGAGTAAAAGGTGTGATTTGAGAAAACTAGCGGCCGCAATGCCAAGAAACACACGCCCATATGCGCAGCAAACACATCCCAGCATCCTCCCCAGACCCACTGCCTCCTTATTCCTTGCCACCACCGCGCAGTGCAGCGGCCGCTGGCCCCGCAAGTCGAGTGCATTGACCTCGTTGCGCTGGTTCTCACCCCCTCCCCTCTTGATGGTATGGGTCTTCAGGAACCTAAACCAACGGATCAAAATCCAACCCTAAACACCAAAGGATCAAAAGGGGGAGGCATTTGCCGAAATATCGCTACACCCTGAGGAAGTTCCAGGCCGAGTCACATCTGCCCAGGCGTGCAGCAGTGCTTTGGCTGCAAGGCCGCTGGAGGCATGGTGCAGTGCTGTCTGACCTTTGGCTTTTGTTCGAGGGCGGCCGAAGGAAAAGGATGTGAATGGTGCCTTCCCCCGAATAACAAAACGCGCCCTCCCCCTCCAATTTGGAAAAAGCAATTCTTGATTGCTGGGACTGTTAGGGGGGATTGTTACTTTTCGGGGGAATGATTGTGCTGCACCGCGAGGCCTGGTTTTCCCCTGAAACTTGCTGTAAGGTTACCACAAGCGGATGGGTGGGCATTGAGAAAAACAAGGAGGCGAGACCACACTTGGTTGGCTGCAGTGCTGCAGACCGCAAGCGATAGCTGTCAGGAAGCGTGTCTCGCCCAAGCGGACATAATGCAGAACGCACGATTAATGTCTTTCTCTGGTTGCCATGATGGAAGTGAGACATACATGCTTTGGCTTGTCAATGTTCAATCACCTTGAGTCTGCCGCCGCATGACCACGGAAGAATTCACAGCTGAGCAAATACTTGCTGTCCTTTTCGCAAGTCCTTGCTTGGTCTGCCCATTGTCACAAACAGCTGCACTCAACATCCTACCCAAGCATCTCAAATTGACCAATCCCGCTTGGCCAACAGCGAGCACCCAAAATCGCATGCTTCCGTAACATTGCCACAGTCATGTCAATGCTTCGTATTAAAGTGGTCTACCCAAAAACATGTAAAGAAGAAAAACAAGAGCACCCGCAGCTATGTATGCTCAGGAATGCTCCTACACCGCAGCTACGTACTGCTGCTAACCTTCATCTACCCTGATTTGGATTGTGGCTTGCCAACGTGTGGATTTCAGCAGTTGATAAGCAGCGAAATGCTTTGAGCCAATTCAGGTGGCAGCTCTGAACAGCGGTGCGAGGCTGCCTGGCCTGCGGCATCTTTGTCATCTTTGCCAGCGCCACGGGACAGGAGGATCTGCAACGGCGCGCAGCCCAATCTGGTTGTGTGTCAAACACACGTACCCAAAATAGAACTCTGGTAAAAGGAAACACGGACTAGAACCTGCGGTCCCCTGGTGGTTTAATTTGACCCACAGCCATCTGATTGTGACTTAGAGTGAGAGGTCAATGGGTGGATCTCATGGTAACGATTTTTCTGAGAACTTCAACAGGAGCATGAAAAGGGGCTCGAGTCCTTTGATTCACAAGGATACCTTGCCCCCCTTTGGCCTGAAAACACCACTGTTTAGGACAAAATTCATCGCCGTCCGCCTCGACTTGGAGGGCGCCCTTCAATCATCGACAAAGCAAGCCGCTGGGTGCACTAAAACATGCCAATCTCAAAATGGGTTCCCTTCTAAGTGCTAAAAGTGCTACTCTCTTTAAATTTCTCTCTGGATTTGAAGGGAAACAGCACTCCAAAGAATTTTTGAGAACCCCTCACATCGTCACTTGAACGGACCCATCGCGCGCTTTGGCGCCTGCACCTGGTCGGAATCCCCTGCTTGCGCTGCATGTGTCAGCGCGCTCGCCGAGGCCCCGCTGCCCATCGGCACCCATCGGAAGGCAAGGCTGGCTCGATTGTTTGTGCTTTTGGAAGTTGAGAGAGTACCCCCAACAGCGATTTAAGTGATTTTAGGGACCCAGGAGACTGAAGGAATATACGGAGCAAGGGACAGAGAAAAAAAAGAAGAAGAAAAAACATAGAGGAAGAGGAAGAAAGATGGACATACGCCAGCAACAGCAACAATACTGTTGGGCCCACTCGCGTTCCACAAGTCGGCGGCGTGCTTATTTCGGGCATGCTGGCGCGTTTCTCTCTAAAAGCAAAATATGCTATGCAGGGGTATTCCAAAGCAGTCCATACTTCATGTCAGTGCAGGCTAAACTGAGCTACGGCTTGAGCGAGCATGCCGTCAATAGCAGCAAGACTGTCTGTAGCAAAACCAAGCAAAACAGGTATGGCTCAGCGTGGAATGCCACATTGCCTGGCAGCTCGATCAGGTTGAACCCTCTCGATGCTAGCGTTTCCTCCAAATTGAAAGCCCGCTTTTGAGGCAACAAACAGCTTCAACAATAGCAATTTGACCTCGGAGCATTACGTCTAAAGCCTTAAAGCAGTCCAAGCCATCTTCAATGGGTGCCTTGGCTAGTTCACTACAGTGTATCCTGGAGGTTTCAATTAGTTTTAGATGGTACCTCTCGCATGTGCCCCATGCTCGACCTTGGTGCCCAGCCATATGGGCTGGCATCATTGGCAGCGCCTCACAGGGGGCGGATATTCAAATAAAGGTGCCTGAAAACTTCCCCTTCACCTTCCTTTCGCCTTCCTTTCGCGGCCCGCAGTTTTCCTTTCGTGGGGCCGATCAGTCTTGAAAAGCTCGATTTCGAGCAATTGTGTTCTCGGCTTCTTCAAAAGCAGTTGAGCCACACGATGAGCTGCTGGTCGAAGGGCTAGGCCCCACTTTGAGAGCTTACCGTTTCGCGGTCCTTTCGCGTTCCTTTCGTGGATTTTATCGGTGAAACTCGGATTTGGTCGGCGCAACTCCACAGGAAAAAAAAAACTGCAACACACCAAAACACACATAATTATGTAACTACTTGTTGTCCGTGTTCGTCATTTCGCGCTCCTTTCGCCGGCCTTTCTCGGCGCAGAGTGTTCCTTTGGCGGCAGCACTTCAGGACCACCCCTTACATAATTCAAAACTTGTCATTTAGATCACCCCCACCGATAGCCCTTGCTTTTTTTCTGTCAATTGACCGGGCAATGCTGTAGTCTCCATGTCCTCCCTAAACCAGCAGTAGACCACCAATAATCTTGTCGAGTAGTGGACTGCATCTGGATGTGAGGGTTTGATATACAGTAAGCAATGCACAACTGCAACAGCAACTTGCAACCAGAGGTTGCCAAATGCAACCTCACGGCTAAAGCCACTTCACAGGCTTGAAAGGCACAGAAACAACCACCATGCATGTCTTGTGAGTTTGAAGACCACCGATCTGCGACCGCAATGTTCGGATTTTGCACATCCCCACAATCAGAAACACACGAGGCATCGAACCCTTGGCTGCAGGGTGTGTCACCAAACCCTGCCTTGGGCCCATGGAGCATCGCCTGAGCTTGTGACAGGCCGAGAGCTAGACATTGCCACAGCTTGGGCAAGACTTTTCATGGAGAACCCCCGCCAAAAAGGCTTGGTGGACAGAAATGCCCATGGAAGGGGGCGTCACATTCTAATTCATGCGTACCTGGGTGCAAGCCTTGCCTGAGAGCAGCTGACCGCCCGACCGGGGTCCGAGCCATTGGGTGCTGGGCCCGCTTTCGAGGGTCCTGGCCATTGACTCGCACGGAAGTCAAGCGCACGGGACTTCCACTTCTGAACGAAATCACACTTCAAGGGTACAGCTTCTCGTGGACTTAAAAATCGCTGAAGCAGCAAACCACAACGAAATCAAAGGATCAGCATGTGAACGGTACACCAAAAGGCTTGCAACAATCCCATTGCGCTGTGACTTGGTGCTTCCTTGGATTCCTGAGCGTAAAAATGTGTCACAAGAGTCGCAGGAAGTCTCTGTTGCCGCACCTTCCGGCCAGGACGCTCCTGGCAACGGCACTGCAGGCACAAGTCAAAGAAACACAAATCCATAATATGCTCAACCATGCTTCACCTGGACCAGGCAATTCTCTTTTTGTGCTGATTCCCTGTGGGGCTGGAATCATGCACTCTGAGTCGGTGAGCCTCAAGGTGTACAAAATCTGGAAATGCAAATCTGGTCTGATTGGATGCCCATGAATGGAGTTGAAATGGCTGAACATCTCAATTTTCTTAGCGTGATCTCTCCCGACAAGGCGTGCCTGGTGAGATTTTGGCAAATGGCAGCCGTCGGCTGAAGAAACAATTCTGGATGTGTGTCCTCACCCAATAGTACCATGTTTCCTTCAAGTAGACATTTCACGTCATGCAAAAGGGGTTCTCGTGCACAAGGATTGATAAGTGCTGCGCCGTTCTAGACAAAACAACTTGTGTCTGTGTGTGCGCGCGCGCGGGAGATCCCTTGCTTCAATCTTGCAAGATTTGTTGTCCAGAAGGTACATAGGGTGCCTCGCGCCTACACCTTACTAGCAATCATTCGGCGGCATTGTGTACAATATTTTAATCTTGTGAGTGCCGCTTCAAACTTGCAGAACGTCGGGACGATGTAGCCTGTCATGTTGCGTCTAGTGTTGCACCCAGCACACGGATGCGAGGTTGAAACTAAATCTTGGACCTGTCCGAACACCCCTCAACTACTCTCTTAGAACAAACATCACCATGCCAAGATCTGTCGAAAGCGCTGCCTGCGACTTTGGCTTGCGCCTCTTTCGCGGCGTAGACCTGAGAAGGGGGAGGCGGCTGGGATTCGCAGCTGCATGCCAATGCCAAGGGATTCGGCCGCAAGTCCGGCTCTGCTTTGCCCGGTTGGGCTGGCTCAAAAAACATGCCGAAACAGTGGCTCAACAAAACTCTGCTTTCGGGTTTTCCCTCGATCTCCGGCTGTTTTGCCCATGAGTTCCTTTGAGGCTTTGCGCAGCCTGGGCTCCCAGCTGGCTGCTGGATACTTGGCGCTCCTGAGTCATGAGCTAAACAACGAGGCACTGCTCAATGGGTATGAAAAAAGGACAGGGATTGCATGTGGACATACTGACTGAATCTGTTGAAGCAGATGTATCAATACTTATATATATACATATATATATGTATTATTCTAGTGGATTTGCTGGCAACTCGTATATCATGATATATGGCCATGGGTCAAAACCCCGTACCCCCAGTGAACATCCCATTCCCCACTAAAACAGACTAAAATGGAGGTGCACCTACCCAAAATGGGATCCCAAAACGGTTTGGACAACCACAGCCATATGGCATCAGCACGATGCCTTCAAACAACTGACAATCGTTGCCTCAGTTGCCCAAAGGACCTAAAAGGTTAACCTGTTGGGGCCATGACTACGAATGGACCAAAAAACGGGAAAACCAAAAGGTCAACAGGTCGGCTTGGAGACTAAATGTGTTGTTCTCCCTTCCAAGGAGGAGGATGAGGCCTAAAAGCAAAAACCACTTGGGATCCCGCATGGACGCCTACTCAGAGTACAATGAGCGATTGCAAACCATGCAGTGGATGGAAAAGGAAGACCCAAGCCTCGAGGATCTCCTTTCGAGAAAAATGGCACTGGTAAATAAATGATTGGAAGCAAACAAAGACCATCAATGTCCAACCAAGCTGACCTGAAAATGACACCTACGCCCAAGGCTCGATACGTAGTGAGCACCCCAAAGCAGGCCCAGTTGCCCCAAGTCCATCTTTCCAGTCTTCCCCACGCAAGGGAAATGGAACCATAAATGGAATTCCAATTGCCAACTCCCTCCCCCAATTCCATTTTAGGGGATGATCCAAGCAAGATTGCAAAGTTTGAATGCCCCCCCCACTGGACAAGTATGTCATCAGCGGGTTTGTTTCTTCGGTCCGCCTTCTTTCGCCCACGCTTCTTTCTCCTTTTCCTCTGATCCTGGGAAAGCAAGAACGTGCGTCTTGTGCGCGTGATTTGTGAATTGGCGGATTGGCGAACTGACGTTCAAAATCATGTATTTCCCACAGCAAGTGTATGTGAGTCTGACCGCTGAACAACCCGCCAAAGGGCTTGGCCAAACTGATCCGACCCCAAAACAAATCGTCACGCACGGACCGCACCCCCCCAAAAAAGCAAAAACAAAACAAAGAGACATGTTGTGCCGTGCAAAATCCCACACCAGTTGGTAGGTTGCCTACCCCAGTACCCAACAGGTGCAAAAAGAGCTTCGTCCATGCACAGTATTTCGGGTAACTTCAGTCATTTCAAAGCAGCTCTCGGACAAGTGCACCACAGAAATCTCTCGAAACTCAGCTCCTCTGGCTTCTCAGGCTCCTCGGGGATCATGGCCGAGCCCCAAATCAACGGCTTCCTCTGGTGATGTAAACGGTGTCCCTTGGTGAAGCCGGGGTACCTTCGCAAATCAAAACAAGCTTTCCGTGGGAAGGTCAAGTGCCCCAGCCAAGGTTTCCCGTGGTGAAATCAGTGGTTTCGCTTGGTGAAGCCCTTCGTTGGCAACATTTGTCAAACCAGGTCAGGTTCCCAGGCAGAATCACCAGCTCATGTTTCAGCTGAAAAGTACTCGCACACCGGCAGCACTCCGCCAGCTGGTACAAAAGAGCTGGGAATACTCTGAAACACCTCTCACACTTGTACGTGAGCTTCTGCAGTCTGCATGTAGGTCTACATTGAGCCTCCACCATCCCAAAGCACCCACATCCAAAAGCAGGTCTCCTCTTGCGGCTCGGGTTCCGCTTCGGATGGCGCCTTAGCCTGGGAATGGCGTGTCGCCCGTTTCAATCTTAGATGTGCTTTCCAGACTTAGCCTCTTTCCAAAATTGAAGCTGACGGGAGGGGAGTTCGAAGACCTCAGTCCTCTCCCCTGTCCACTTCCATTCTTTGAAACAGGTGAGTTTCTTGGCCTGGTATTTTTTCAAGCGCGTAGGATTCCGCCTTGTGGACTGGGCATGCGGCCTTTTTTGACTTCTTTTCTCTGGGCTCCTCGCTCGCCGAGCTGCTCTGAGACGCAGCCAAGAGACTTCGCAAGGCAAACACCACACGACTCGGATTCCACAGGACTGTACCAACGCTACTCGATTGGGATGTAGAACAAACAATGATAACCCAGAGATATGCTGTCGTGTGATCGTGCGATCGCTCTCATGGGTAGACTGCCCCGTTCATCAGGCAGCTGACACTCTCTTTGGCAACAAACCTCTTGTCCACTTGGGCGCTCTCAATAAAGTATTGACCACGTCCTCAGCTGGTCGCTTTTCTTCGAGCTTTCTTCTCTTCTTTGGCTCCTGAAGGATGTTAGCAAAGCCCACGACTCAATTTCACGCCGGTGAGACAAGAACAAACCATGAGGTGGGGGAGGACATGCAAATCCCTATATGCTCATGCCGGCAGTTCCCTCTCCAAACCCTCGGAAAACGGGGTAGCAGCATGCCCAGCATCACCGTGCCCAAAAAAGTCCAAAACTTGCGAGATGGAGGCTCGCGATTCGGCAACAGCTCCCCATTTTCACTGCACACCCAAGTTCCTTTGGCGGTATCTCACTGCGCAACGCGTCCCCTCCCTGAAGCTCTCAAGCACCCCAGAGCTGACACGCTCCTGAACCGGCTCTGGCTGCGGCTCCTACAGGAGAGTCCGGCCCCCATGAAGCCAGTACAACGTGCTCAAGTCAAAGGACATGTGCTGAAACATGACTCTTGAAACAGTTCGGACCTCCGGTGAGTACAGATACTCCAAAGGATCTTGCGAGTCCAAAAGGCCAAGGGACCCAAACCAGCCGTGTTGTTGATCTGTTGAGGGCCATACTTGGAGAGGTCCCACGCGTATTTTGAAGCCAAGGCATCAATATATCACGGTCAGTTTTTGAGCATTATCAGCAAGACGCTATTCTCATCTTTAGTCTGCAAAGTTACTTGGCAAACAAACCCGGCTGAGGCTGCAAACGCGTAACTCCACGTCTTCCAAACAAAGCATGGTCTTCGAAGTGAAGCAAGCCCAACCTGTGTACAGCTACTTTCCCACCTCCTGATGTTTCTTCTTCTTTTTCTTCTTCACAATCTCCTCCGGTCCGCTCAACATGCAATCGCTGAGAAGCAGAATTCCTCAGATGGGGTATTGTAAGCATGGGTCAATCCACAGAAGCAATGGCAAAGATTGCCGAGCCACGTGCTCCACACCAATGGGGCTCTGAGTGCATCGAGTCGCTAGTTTGCTGGCCAATATGAAGTAGCGCTTCTGTTTAAAAGCCAACCTGAAACACAACAAGATGCAAAGCTACACACACACACATATGTATGAATATATACATATATATGTATAGAAGGGGCCGCCGTGGGAGTGCACATGTTTGCACATGTTTTGGGATAGTGTGTGGCAGAAAACCAACAAACATTGCATACATATGTATATCTATATATATATATATATGCTCACTATGTGTATATATATATATACAGATGCTCGCGCACACACACACACACACACCATTCTTGCTCCGCTGCTCATCTGCTACTATCCCGTTCCTTTCCACATGCCTTTAAAATGCAAGTAACTTTGATTAACATTATCTTTGGAAAGGAAATCCTCGTAAATTCTCAATCAACATAGACATTCAAATTCCATTTATACTGAAAAGGAAAAGGATGTCCTACTTAAATTCTGAATTAGAATCGAGATTAAAATGCAATTATGTCCTTCAATTCGACCACAAATCGAATTAAACGTTTACTCATATCTGATTATAAGGGATTCATATTATAAGAAGTCTCATACGCAGCTTTACACGTAAGCTTCAAAAGGACCTTTGCAAGCAGCTTTATAAGGAGTTGGACAAGGAGCCTTACATGCAGCCTTTTCATCAAGGATTTGTTTAAGACGTCTTCAAAGGAGCTGTATAAGGAGCTTAAGTAGCGATATAAGAGCTTTATAAGGATCCTTTGAAGGAGCTTTATACCAGCTTCAGTCAAAACTCGAAAGCCAAGTGTTGAATTCTAAGTTAAAGCGAAATCCTGCCCTTCTCGAGTGTATCCATAGTTGTTCTTTAACTAAAGCACTAATTGTTGTTTGTGTTTTGGTGATACACTTCAAAGATCACAAGAGACTGAATAAAAACACATAATAAGAGTAAACAAAAACTACGAGAAACCCAACAAGTCAAAACTTGAAGGAGAAGTGTTGGCTTTGCCAACAGTTTTGGCTTTGCCAAAACAATTGTTGTGTTCTCAAGGTCGCTCGTTTATCACTGTTATTCATTTCGTTCATTCTTGGTTGTCCCTTTGTCCCTCCAGCAGAAAATCAAAAGAGCACACGTGTTTGTAAAGCGGCTGACACTCACCACAAAAGACTTGAGCTTTTTGTTTTTTGGAGGGATAATACGGCGAAAAACACATAACTGAGGAAAAAACAAACTCGAGCGAACCAATCAAAACGAAACGTGTGGCAAAACCAACGCTTCTCCTCTGAGTCATTTTTAGAACAGGACGCCCTGAGCGTGTGCTTTGTTTTGTGATGATGTTGTTTTTTTTTCCCAGGAAAGCACATATGTTGTTTGCATTTCTTTCGAGAAAAACAAAGAACAACAAAAACAATACTATGTCAGCTGTCCTGACTTGGGGGGTGGGGTGGGGTAGTCTTTTTGTTTGTTGTTGTTGTTGTTGTTGTTGTTGTTGTTGTTGTTGTTGTTGTTGTTGTTGTTGTTGTTGTTGTTGTTGTTGTTGTTGTTGTTGTTGCTGTTGTTTAAATCGAGGTGTGTTGCATGTCTTTGGAAAAGGACTCTATCAGCTGTTCTGACTTTGGGGGGGGGAGGCATAATATGTTTTGTTTTGGTTGTCTCGAGTTGATTTTTGTACTGCGCCGTCTCCGGCCTGTTTGCAAGAGCTTCCGTGATTAAGTGCGCTGGTGTAGTGCACCTCCAAGCCCTGGTGCAGTAAGCCTCGTTCCTTATTACATTCTTCTTAATTTTGCTTAGAGCTATACAAGTAGAACTTGATAAATATATTGAGTAGAGTTCATAAGAAAGACATGAGCGGTCCCAAAATTGTTAAACACATGTTGTTTAAATGTCTATTGATTTGCAACGACAATTCTATTGGGAAAGAGATCCAGTGTAGCATGTCTTTTGAACTAGAATACTCATTACTTAAATTGTCCTTTAAACTATTTTTTTGTATTATGTCTTGTTAAATTCTATTTCATGTGAGACACAATTAAGTAGAACTTGATTAAACAAAAAAAACATAAGGAAAAAGTTAGAGGTCCAGAAAATGTTTCATGCATGTTGATTAGATGCTTACTGATTTGTAAGCGCAACTCTGTTGGAAAGCCACTTCCGTGTAGCATCTATTTTGAAATAGAATAAACATTTCTTGAAAATCTAATTTAAAACAGAACATTCGATTGAAGTTTTCCCTTAACAATTTCCATGTCATTCAGTTAGACATTGAGTAGAATTTGCTAAAGATATTAAGTAGATTTCAGAAGGAAAGAACTCAGAGGTTCCGAAATCGTGTTTGGTGTTGTTTACCAGCCCCAGCACTGACATGGTCAAAAAACACCGAAATTAAATAGGATTTAATTGGGATTCAATAAGGAAACACTCGATCAGAATCCTACTGGAAATCACATCTTACATTTAGAATTTAGATGCTTTCAAATGATAATTTACGCAGTATGGTCTTTCCCATCAAATTTCTTTACAATTCAGTTAACATTTAGCCACATACTACGCAAACATAGTTCAAATCGAGTTTCAACTCAAAAAGTGAAAAAGCGCACGCTCACAGCATCCTGCTCTCTTTTTTAAGGGTGACTCAAGGCGTTTAGGTTGTTTGATGTTCCCTCAGTTGTTCTGTTGTGTTTGCTTTGTCCCTTCAAAAACAAGAACACTCGAGGTGTATTTGTCCTTTTTGGTGATTGTGCTTCTTTAAATTCTGCTGAACAAATACGAAGCACAAAAATCAGCTTTAGGTTTTTCTGGCTGATACTCACCAAAAATCAAACTGATACGGTTCTCACCAACCTCGAGCTTCTTCGGTTTTTGGATGGCTAAAACAAAAGCAAGACACATGAGGGAAACAAAAAACCAAACATGGAGAAGAAGAAAAAAAATGGCAACAAATGACTATATCAGTTTTGTGTGTGGGCTTTGGTTGGTGTGTTTTCACATGTTTAGTAGCTTGATAGCCAAGTACAAGAAACCATGTTCAGACGTGTTTAACATTTACAAAAAGAGTTCTTGTTTGCCTCCGACAAGCAACACCATGCAAAACTGTGTGTGTGTGTGTGAGTTTGGTGTGTTTCTTCGTTGGGTCAACCATCAAATACACTGTGAAAGCAAAAAAGCAAACACCCCCCCCCCCCCCCCCCCGCCACCCCAACACAAAACAGAACATCAACTCGAGTGTGTTGGCATTTGTTCAAGGAGGTAAAGGGAAGGTAGATTTGGGGGGTGACCATATATCTAGACAGAGACAGAGACAAAGACAGAGACAGAGACAGAGACAGAGAGAGGGAGAGAGAGAGAGAGAGAGAGATCGAGAGAGAGAGAGAGCAGGACGCTGTGCACAAGAGTGCACTCGCGGGGCCTCCTTTCTGGATGTATGGCAAAAAATGCTACGTCTCCGCACCTCTTCCCTCACCTCCTGCTCTTGAACCTTCTGATTCACTTTCTCCTGCTTTCGCTTCTCTTTCCTCTCCTTTGTCTTTCCCTGACGGCTTGTATAAGCAGGCTATCAATTTAAGGACAGGAGCTAAATTTAGACTCAGATCACTTGCCACTCCATAGTTAGATTGGTCTCTGCTATAGGCTTTGCCCTGACAAAGGGTCGGCACCTGAAC
Organism: Effrenium voratum; assembly: GCA_963377175.1. NCBI lineage: Eukaryota > Dinophyceae > Suessiales > Symbiodiniaceae > Effrenium > Effrenium voratum. Next base: position 239,679 of record CAUJNA010003618.1, read on the forward strand.
AAGTCAACAACCCGACTATAGTGTTGTCCTTTCAAGCCGGAGTCTTAAGTCAAGTTAGAACCCAATGCAATGCAAGAAACAAATACTGCAGTGATTTCACCAATGCCAAACAGGCTCGCAGGCTCAGAAAGGGACGATAGCTGGACATGTCGTACTGTCTCGGCCCAAACGGCGCTCTTTTTGATTCTTTTTGCATGCAAACAACTTTGCGAGTGTGATCATTGGCCAGTCGTGCAATGCGCTGGTGGCAGCACACCAATTTTGTTACATGGCTATGAATTTTAGTCGGGCACCCTTTGGTGGACATCGTTGAGGTGCCACTTTTCAGGCGAGCTGCCCATCAAAATTCACAATCACATACAGTCCCAGGCTGACTGCAGGAACAGAATGGCCAGCTGTTAGGCCGAAAGCAACCTCGGAAAGACAGACCCCGGCTGGGGCCGCTGTACAGGTGCTCAAATCTTGCGACTCATCAACGTCGAGAGGGTAATAGAGCCCTGCAAAATGCCCTTGTCCGTGACATATACAGTGCCATCGCTTTCGGCAACCTGTGCCAGATCCAAGTGCAATTGTCAGGAACCCACTGCGGGAAGCTAACATCAGGCCAGCACACCGGTCCCCATTCATCCACAGAAATCACTCACCGTCGTTGGGTGTTGCTGTTTAAAAGAACAGCATGATGATATTCATTTTTTTACAAAATACCAGCAACATTAATATTAGCTCAACGTTGATTGTTTTGCTTTTGCTTATAACAGTTCAACAACCTATTCTTTTGCGTTCAACCCGGGGGTTGTTCAATAACGCACACCTTCATGAGCAAATAGACATCCTTCACAGTGCAGTCCGGCGAGACGCGCACCGGGGATCCCTCCACCAAGGGGAGGCTGCCGTCAGGGGGTGCTTGATACTGGGGATCCTCAGTCCAAATGAGATGGCGCGTGCTTGTGTTGTGGGGGTTGGTCCCCTTTCCATGTTGGTTTAACCGGACAAAGGAAAACCTTCGATTTTGGGGGTTCTGCTACGGTAACAGGCAAAATGTCATGTCTGCGTACAGGACGTCGGCAAATTGGGGCATCCCCTATCGTATATATATATATATATAGAGAGAGAGATATCGGTTCTCAGCGCTTTGCAAAACACATCACGCGGATAAGGTTGCATCGGAAGCGGTGTGAAACATGAAGTATACTTGGCAGCTCCGGCTCACAAATCGCGACTATCCAGTCCAAGCGCGGTACGCAAAGTACGCTTGCTCGAAAGTACGCTTCCAACAAATAGGCAAATGAAGCTACAACCAAATACTGCCAATGCAGTAGCCTAACTCCCAAATGCGAGCTGGGCTCCTGGCCACATGGGACTACTAAGGGTATCGGTCACCTGATCGGTTGGGTATCGGTTAAGATATCGTTGTGCAATGGGTGCACCTTTGGATGATGCTGCGCCTTCCACATCACAGTTCTGGACTCTTGCGCTGGTTTGTTCTTCTGCAGTGTGCTTTTTCAAACAACACCCATCTTCCGTCCATTGCACATGGACTAGAACTGTTAGAAAGGCACAGGGTTTTCCGGCGTCCCGTATCCACAGTATTGCATGTCTCCGCAAAGGCACCTCAAGCTTTTCCGTGGGCTATCCCCCACACTTTCTCACCTAGTAGGTTCCCTTGGCATTTTACTGCATGAATCACCAGGCCCGCACTGTCTCAAGACCTGTTACAAGTATCGGGGCCAAATTGCAAGGCAGGTGGCTCTTCTCCGTGGAAGCAGAACGTAGATGGCCAAATCGCTTGAACGCTCAAAAACGGTGGACACAACTCCCCGTGTAACCTCAAGAAGTTGTTACCATTAACTTGCTCACTGCTATATGGGAAACCAGGCACGTTTCGTCCAAGCCTTTGTTCGAGGGAAAAGGAAGGGGGGTAGCTGCATTGCACCGAGGGTCCATCAGATCGATCTCTCTTTCCGGCGTCTCCGCGTTGGGGTCCTCCAGCTGGAGCAAGCGCTCCACGTTCTTCCGCGTGATCGTGCCCTGGTTCCGAAAGCAATCGTAAAGGGCCTAAATATTCAGAATGGGTTTGCGGGGTAATAACCCAAGTTACCTCATGCGCATGGAAGAACAAAGCTTGTATTGATTTTGTCCCTTACAATTATTGTGTGCGCACCACGTTGACCCCCAAACAATAAAGGTCCGTTTTTGGTGGGAATTTGATTGATCAAGGGTTGACATTGCCAGGGATTGGTTTACCGAAACAAACATGATTTGGAAAGATGAGGCCGTTATGCACTCGAAACTGCGAAGGCGCACCCCAGGCAACTGAAAAAGAAACTCAAAGGGAACTCAAAGGAGTTTCGGCACAGCCCACGCTTGATCGTCTTCTCCTTCGCTAGCCCTCCTCGTCAGGGACGCCAGCGGCTAGCGAAGGTACTGAACGTCAAGTCGTTTGCTGTGGTGGCGTCCGACTTTGAGAAACCAAGCAAAAACCCGAAGCAGGGGGCGCACACACACCGAAGGGGGAACACAGGGCAGCCGAGCCAAGGAAAAGAAAGGAAGCCCAGAACAGACCAAAACCCGAGAAACAAAAAGGGAACCGCGCCTTCGTCATTCCGTGAGATGAAATTTTGGCCTTTTTCCTCTTTCGCGCCTACTGCTCAGTTGGATTCGCTCGAAGAAGGCTCATAAGGCCGGTAGCGCTGGACACCGTCTTGGCGTGTAGACGCCATAGAGCAGGCAAACGCAAAACACAATCCGCATCAGCCGAGAGTGAAGGTGCCGGGCAGTATGGTTGATGGCTGCTTCGGGAAGAGGTGGTAGCAGCGGTGGACATGGTGGCTGCCTGGAGAGGCCAGGTCGCATAGGGGCCTGATCCATAGCATCAGAGGACATAGCTGTAGAGCGGGTGCTGGAAGGAGGGGCAGCACAGCTTGACGGCCAAGTAAATGTCCTCTAACGACTCATCCGAATCCATGGTTGCCATGAGGGAAGGCTTCTGGTCGCCAGGCACTGCAGCAGGTGATGATAGCATAGGTGATAGCATAGGTGAAGAAGAGGTTGTTGTGACGGCGAGGGTGAACCAGAACAGGCAAGAAAAAAGGAGGAAGGAAGGGAAAAAGGAAAAGAAACCAAGAAGAGGAAGGAAAAGGAAAAGGACAAAGAAAAAGAACAAGAACAAGAACAAGAAAAAGAAAAAGACAAAGACAAAGACAAAGAAAAAGAAAAAGACAAAAAATAAGAAAAAGGAAAAGGAAAAGGAAAAGGACAAGGAAAAGAACAAGGAAAAGAACAAGAAAAAGAACAAGAAAAAGAAAACGAAAAAGAAAAAAAAAACAGAAAAAGAAAAAGAAAAAGGAAAAAGAAAAAGAAAAAGAAAAAGGAAAAGAAAGGAAGAAGAAAAGGAAAAAAAGAAAACGAAGGGAAAATATAAAGGAAGAAAAAAGAGCAAGACAGGAAGGAAAAGAGAGAAAGGAAAGGGAAAAGAAGAAAAAGGAACAGGAGAAGGAAAGAAAAAGACAGAAAACCCACACACCAAAAAGAAAAGTTGTACGTGAGCGGCCGAGCGTACTTTTTTGTCGCAAAATGGACTCTGCGCGGCGAAGAGGTAAATAGTGTATCGCTGTAAAGATATCTGCTATTCCGGTTCTCGCAAAGCATCATCAAAGAGGCAGGGTAGCACAGGATCCCCCCAATTGCAGTTGCAGTTGTCCAGGGGTGATTGCAAGGTCGGCTCAATGGCGATGGTCGGTTCAATGGCGATGAAGAAGGCTCGCGGGTGGATCGGCATCAACCAGCCAAGAGAGGCCGATGATCTGACTGGCCTCTGGTAGTGATCCGGTGAGGGCCAAAATCAGCAGAAAAAGTTCAGCGGTAATGGTCACCAGGGTCAGCGGTAAAGGTCAGTCGGTAAAGGTCACAGGAAAGGTCTGTGCATGAGGCAAATCGAATGCCACGAAGGGTTCACGACACTGACCGCGGCTCGGAAGCAGTGCCGGTACACACTTGATGGAAGACATCGAAACTGCGAAGGCGCACCCCAGGCAACTGAAAAAGAAACTCAAAGGGAACTCAAAGGAGTTTCGGCACAGCCCACGCTTGATCGTCTTCTCCTTCGCTAGCCCTCCTCGTCAGGGACGCCAGCGGCTAGCGAAGGTACTGAACGTCAAGTCGCTTGCTGTGGTGGCGTCCGACTCCGAAAAACCAAGCAAAAACCCGAAGACCCCTTAGAAACAGGGGGCACACACACACACACACACCACTTGGGCCTCATAGAATATCCAGGGTCACCGAACAAGGCATACAATCTTGGCAACTCCACCCATGCAGGGTTGCTCCCAAGCAAAAAAGGGGTGCACGTCAGGCCTCCAGCAAGCCCTGGCCGCTCTTGTCCCACTTCAGAGGCTTGACAATGGCGAAGAGCTCCAACTTGGTGCGGCTGATCCGTGCCAGCAGGATCCGCAGCGTCACCTCAGGATGTCCGGTTGAAGGGGATTCGAGGGAATAGGATTCAAAAGCGGCGCCTGCACTCGCTTTTTGGAAGGGGAATAAACTCGCTTTCCTCAAGGTTTACTAGGTCCAGTAGACAGGTTGGAATAGGGGTACCCTTTTTCTGTAGTCTATTTTCAGTAGGGAACCTCCCCCAAAAAAGAATCGGTAAAAGGGCACTACTGGGGGACCTAGTTTATGAATCCAGGGTCAGCAAGACAGCGGCAGGTCCTAGCAGGCCAGTGGATCCATGCCATGACTCCCATGGTTCGCCTCAACTGCAGCCTGTCATCATCTCAAAAGCATGAAAAGATAAGACAAAGGCCAAGAGGGAATCCTATCCGTTGACCGTTGCTGCAAATTTGAGTGAGTACTCTATAGTAGTGCAAGTTTAAGATGAGACTTGCGAATGGGCGTCAACGGCAGATATGAGAGCCAAAAATCAGCCGATTTGTTGAATCAGCACCATGTAGAAGGAAGCCACAATATCTACAGAATCTAGTGGCTGGTAGGATGACGTTTTTGAACCCGACAGGTATCAAAAGAAACCTGATGCAACACTGTAACAGCTCTCAGTCACTATGGCGATCACTGAAGATGTGGGCTTCCAAGCAAAACAACTAGGCTCAGAACAAGCAGAAGGGTTCTAAAGAAGCAGTTGCTCGAACACAGAGGGAATCCTTTGACCCTGAAATGCCTGACAGGCTGTCACGATCGTGGACAGCTATGGAACCCCCTCTTGCCAGTGATTCTGTCACCATTCCAAAAGGAACCCAATTTTTGACCCCGCAGGTGACCGCTGAGCGGCCCGTGTAGGCAAAACTTCGCCCATGTCCGCCACCTCCATGACCTTCATCACCGGCTCGATCGCCTTGTCTGAGAAGGTGATCGCGGGGATTCCGCCCAGATTCCTGGCCAAAAAGTATTTAAACCATCCGAAAGAAACTACCGCCCCTGTGGTTGCACTGCGGGCCGCAGTTCCACGCAGGGATCACTCAGAGGATGCTGCAAGCCATCTGGTTTAGGTTGGGTTCACAGGCAGTCGTCTGCACCCACACACCCACACACCCACACACCCACCCAGCCACCCAGCCACCCAGCCACCCAGCCACCCACCCACCCAGCCACCCAGCAACCAAGCCCAGCCACCAACCCACTCACCCACACGCTCACCCACACTCACCCACACAGGGGGTTTCAAAGATCATGTGTTGGACCCGGTAGTTTCCCCAGGAGGCATTTGAGGATGTCACTTTGCCGGACCCAGTTCATTCCGAACCGCACCAGGAATCGCTCAGAAGGAAAATGGACCCAGTGCATCCTTTCAGGGACCTGCCCAACCCTCAGGATTCACAACCTCCAGCACCAGTTGGAGGAAACACTGGGACAAAACCCACTTGCACGACTCAACTCGACTTCGTTGGGTTCCATTCGACCGTTGGGTTACCGGCTCCGGGGTCCTGGTGGCCAAGTTGGCGTCGAAGAAGGGCAGCGAGATGCGGTTGGCCACGAAGATGGCCGCCAGCGTGGAGCTGCACAGCGGCAGCACCGAGTTGGGCAGCGCCAGGACCTCGAGCGCAAACGCCCAGCGAAAGTCGAGCCAAAGCGCAGCCGCGGAAAATCACCGGGGCAACGCTGGCGGTGGGGGAAATACTTTTCTGATGATTATATCAGGGGTGAGGGAAACCAATGGGACTTTGAAGGGGAGACAAACTCAGATGTTCCGGAACCCACATGTGCCAAACGGACCTCGTTCCTCTCTACCCTCGTAAAAGAGAACCCACCAAGCAAACAGGGATTTAGAGTGCCACTGAACAACTGGGGCATGGTGTGGCGCGTTTCTTCCGAAAAGGGTTGTGCCAGCTCTTCCATCTTTGAAGGAAACAGAATGAACCGCAGAACAAGATCAGTGCACATGTTCGTTGCCTCTGCGATGAGCCCGGGTTACATTCCTCGTAATCAACAGCAGACCTTTCTCAGCTGAATAACCTTAATGAGGGCCTCATGTCCATCCTGAACAGTCAGACGAAACCTCAACAGCGGATCCCGTCTTTTTTGCGGGCGGCTCGTGCCTGGGCCCAATCATGAGAACAACATGGAACAACCCCCAAAGAAAAGGCACGGCAGCTGCCAAGAATCTCGTCGGGATGGTAGCCTCCAGCAAACCCTCAGAATTCAAGGGTACAATATTGGTGTTCTTTTTGCTTCCCTTTGCGTATGCCAAGGTCTTGCAGCATGTCTGTCCATCCTTACGTCAACATGCACGTCGTCCAAGGTTCCCAATGGGGGAAGCCCCCCACTCAACCAAAGCAAGGAACATTGGTCCAAAGTGCTTTTTGTGGATGTGTCCATCCACAGCGGGTGAAGGAAACCACAAAAGATGGCTGATAGGGTCATTAGCTCATTCCCTGCTGAGAACCAGCAAGAGGACTCCCTCACTATTTTACCATCATCAAAGTCAGCCCCGAAGGGGAAACAATCCCAATTGCTGGATTTGACCTACGGAAACAGCAACAAAAAACAAAGTTCCAGATGAAAATATGATTCGGATTCCCCCAAGGGGACATTTGCCCTGTTCAATTCAGGGCCAAATTTTCAGAAGAAAAAGTGAAAAGACTTGATTTTTTCATTCCGTCTATTTGAAATGGCTGAAAGGGGGACAACCCCAAACCAAAACAACCATGACATATGTGTTTTGTTTAACCAATCAAACATTGGATTTGTACTTATTGTTTGTTGATTGAATTGTTTTCAAGTGTGTATATATATATATAGAGATACATCACAGAATACAGGGCAGCCAGGGCCTCCAATCCAACACACGCATCCCTAGATCTCCCCGCCGCCCGAAGCCGGGCGAGTCGCCTCGAAGACGGTGATGGCCATCGCGAAGGCGCGGCACACCGCCGCGCAGAAGGCGGAGGCGCCGATGATGGCGCAGCGCGCGAAGAAGGCGCCCTTCGCCTCGGCTCGGCTAAAACTTCCGCAGCCGAACAAAATCCGAGACACACACACCGGCGATGCTTTGCTTTTTTTGCGGGTCCAAAAAAACTAATCTTGGATCGAAATCAGGGAAGTCGGGAAATCGTGATGGAGTTTTTGGGAGTTCCTGAATGCCCTGTGCAGACTTCTCGCAAGTGAACCTATTGTTGTTGATGAAGATACCTGTACCTCTGAAGCCTTTTGAATTCTTGAACGCTTGCTCAGGGACTCAATGCATTCTAAAGAGGTCCCTATGTTCCTTGGCAAAACAAACCGCCAGGGCATCGTGCAAGCTTTGCTTGAAGCCTTGACCGCTTCCTAGTGCCATTGAGCACTTGCTGGAACCACGTGTTTCGCCTGGAATGCATCACAGTGGAACTGTGCGTGCAGGATCTTGCTTTGTCCGTCTTCACACCCATGTTGGCCGAATCTAGGGGAGCCAGGTATTTCTACCTGTCGCCCCAAACAAGCACAGCACTACTCTTCCCCCTGTGGTTGAAACCACAAAGGTTGTGTGCCAACAAAAAGAGTGGCAGGCTGGCAGGTGCTTCCGTGGCAGCAAGGATTTTGCTCATGATTCAGCGTAGCTTGCCTAGCCTTCTGGGAAAAGCTGGACTACTTCGGCATGAAAGAATCTGGCTCGCAAATGCTCCAGGGTCGGCCGTCGTCCGAGCAAATCCGCCGTTTCACCGTGCATTTGACAGCACCTGTGATACGAGAACACAAAATGGGTTGTTCAACGTGTGGGTATAACCCGTGGTGGGAAATCACTATAACAACGGAAACCACTACCATCTGGCCTGAGGATTAAGGATTGATTTTCAACAACCCCGCAAGATTGCTCTGTCAGCAACCTGTGGCTCCAGCATCCAACGACTGCAGCTGAGTGTCTTCATCAGAGGCAGGCTGCCCATTCTTGCTAAGAAGTACTTCCTTGGAAATGGGCATAGAGAGGCACGAGGCCATGTCGGAAACTATGCATGAGTCTAGGCCGTGCAAACCGCTGAACGCTGCTACACACCAAGCAGCTTCCCGCCCAAAATGGCCCTTAGCCGGTGCATGCCCAAGGCTAGCAAGTCTCCACCACCCACTCTGGTATCAGGATATGACCATAGACCCGGCCCAGAAGCCCGCCGATGACCATAGCGGGAGCCACCACACCAGCAGGGATGGCTGATGATAGCGCAATGATGGTCATAGTCCACTTCATGAGGAAGCAAAGGAATATGGTCCCATTCACTCCGGCCTCAGCTTGAGCACTTTACACTTGTTTGCAGTAGGCCAACCCCTTGTTCAGCCTATGTAAACCAATGTTTCGAAGTGTCCCTTTAACGGGTACCAGGGGTTGCTGGCTTAAACAAACAATTGCCCCACCCTGCTTGTTTGACAAGTGCAAGGTCTCATGACCTTGGGATCAACTTGACGTCACTAAGTGGGACCCGTGAATGACATGACATTGCTGAAACTGCGTGGCAGTGCCTCGAAGTATGTTTCACCCAATTTGGTACACAAGTAGCGCAGCCATCAGCAGGCAACGTGTAAAAGCGTTGGGCCTGAATGAACCCACTGCCTGCGGCCTGGCTTCATCCTCATCCAGCATGCCAAACATGCGTGTGTCTTGCTGTGTTCTTGACCCTGACCTCTCCTTGCCGAAGATGTGCTGTGGCACAGGCAAAACACCGCCAATGAGTCCCCTGAATCGCGCTAGCCAAGCCACCCAGGGAAGGACCCACTCCTCGGTGTCATTCAACATGAGGTTCTTGTCAAAGGCCGTGGAAATCAGCAGGGGCTGAGGCTTGCTCCTGGAGCACAAAATCATTAGCATTTTGGTCATGGGCATCTCACAACAAGTAAAGATCCTGATATACTACATCTTTCTGAGACCATCTGCAGCATTCAGAGCATCACCCGCATTGATGTTTTGTCTGCTCATTGCCTGCCCTACTTTGGTGGTCTGACCTTTGCTCTACCCACACCTCCCACACCACTCATTGCCAGCAGCCGTGACAAAACATTGCTGCGGTGGGGGATTCCCCATTTCAGCACCCCCCAAGGATTGCTGGCATATGATCTAAACTCGCACTGCGTGATGCTACCGGTAACTCTGTCATCTTAAGTTGTCGAGATTACCCTGTCCGTCGAGACATGAGCTTGCAAGCACGTGCGCTGGTCTATCGCACGTATAGCGCATGTTGCTGCTTCTCTTCGCAGCCTTCAGGTGCTGGAGAAAAGCTGGCCTGCGGCTTTCCAGAGAGTTCGACCATCCTGTAGATTCCTCACTCCGGATTCCTGGCTCACAGAGCTGGGCAAGTGTGCCAACCGGGATCGTGCATCTGCATGACGGTGTCCACCAAAGCTAAGTCGTCTTGCCTGGCAGTGGCCCAGGCCACCCAAGGGCACCGTTTAGCCCGGCAGTGAAATGCCGGCAAACCTGCGGCTTCAAGCATGAGCAGCGGCTGTCCGCAAGGACATCGTCCGTGAAGTAATGCTTTGCTCAACATTGCGAATCGCTCACACCCGCTTAGCAGCGAGCCCTTTGGACTCTGGCCCTTCATGGCTGAAGCAAGGACCGAATTTCAAAGGCCTCAAGCGACACATTGAAACAGAAGTTGCTGCAATAACTGGCGGTGGGCAAGTTAGGCAAATCGAACGTAGCCGGCACTTACAGGGCGAAAGGGTACATGGGCGAAGCAAAGGGTCGGACTGGAGGCATACTCGCATCCGATACTGGCAAGTGGAAGAGCTAAGCGTGATTGTTTCAGCCTGTGCGACCGAAACCGGTTGAGATCGAAATCAGACTCCGGAGAGATTAGAATGACAGTTTAGCTTGCCTGGCAAACGCAATAGGAAACCGGTGTTGTATTCTTGACGAGGAGGCAATGGCACTGTTTAGCTGATACCGGCATATTGCATGAAAGCTCATATCCATCCTGCATGGCATACATCCCTCACCTGCATGACATACATCCCTCATTTGCCTAGGGCTAGTAAGTGGTAGTAGTGGGCAAAACAAGGGACCCAAGTTCTGGACCCCTTTCAAAAGGCAGCACAACGCCAGAGTGCCAAAACCCACAGCAAACAAAAAAAAGAAACAGGCCACTCAACAACTGGGAAAAGGTTAAACAGGTGATCAAAACTAAGGGACAAATGTCTTATACGTGGTATAAGAGCGGGGGGTCCCGGTGCATGTGTTCGAACAACCGCCGGCTCGCTCCCCATCAGCGGCAAGGCAGCGGCAAAGAGCGTGTTGATGGTCGTCACCGTGGCCACCAAGGCCAGATCTCGCCAGCTGCCCCCTGCGGGGCGAGAGTGTTGGACTCCCTCCACCGTACTGTGGACGGACGAAATCCATTTCGCACCACCTAAGAAACCATGGGATGATGATACCCTTGTAAATACCAACAAACAATCGTTTCCCCATGGCTTTAACTTGTTGCAGGATTTTGTCCATCCACAGGTGTCCTTTTGGAAAAATGGATGGCCCTGGTGTATGCAATACAACCCAATCTGAACCTAGCCATCTATTTTTGAGCACACTAACCTAAAAGGACACCTATGCCCTCCACACTGAAAATGGGTATGGTCCTGAATTGGACATGTGAATGGACCCCCTTGGTGGACGTCATGGGGCTTGATGTCCAACCATCTGTGACCAGCTCAAAGCCCGTCTTGTTAATAGAGGACTCTGAGCCAGACGTCTGAGCTCATGAGCGCTGAACGTGCAACAGGAGCCAAAGGACTCAACGCACAATCTGGCGATTGGGCCATGTCCAACTGGCTTCTTTGATCGCGGCTAAGAAAGCCAGCAGGTCTAAAGCAGAGGCTAACCAACGGCCGTTTTCGCAGAACAGAGCAACATAATGCGCCATACCCCAAACAAGGGAAAAGAGGGGGGGCCAACCCAATGGAGCTTTGCAGCAGGAGAACAAGCATAATTCCTTCCCCGAAAACAAAACGGGAGCATTGTTTTACCATTGCCTAGTCGCCGTCATGTTGACATCGTGAGGGGGGCAAACAAATGTGTTTTTCCTGGTGATTTCCGTTTTATCCAACCCAACCATGGTACCCTCAAAGCAAAATCAAGACACAACACCCTCACCCGCCCCCTTCCGTGGAGGCGCCTAGAAGCTTTACCAGGCAGCGCTTCAGACGGCCCAGGCAGCCTACCCTTTGCTGCCCCAGCAAAGGCTCCTCGTTCTCTGCGACCACAGTGGGCGCCGCCTCGCGAGAACTTACGAAAGCTCCCAACTAGTGTGTTTGAAAACCTTGAGTTTCCCCTGCGTTTGCATGTTGTTTCCCCTGGGTTTCCTGGCCTTGTTGGGTTTGCCTAGGTTTCCCCTGTCTTTGCCTCTGGGCAGTGTTCGCTGATCAAAGGTGGGCACTGCAGCACTCGAATGCATGGCATTTGGACACATGCCCCTCTTTCACTAAAGACTCTCTGGTTTGGCCATGTGGTGAAGAGGCTTTCCTGACTCATTGGGTCAGGCGCTGCTATGCCCATTCGCATCAACTCAGCCAAGCTGCGCTCAAAACACAATGACATCTGCCGACTATTGGACATCAGAAGCATCCTGGCTGAACCAGGAAGCAGGATCGCGTATTGAACCAGCCAAGAGATTGGATGCTGTTCAGGGGGATCAGTGACGAGCTCAGCAATGCAGTGCTCACACAGAAGCCACAGGGACCCAAGCCACACCCAGTGCCGATTTCTGGCCTGTAACCCTCAGGCAAAACAACTTTGACGGGGATCCTTCACTTTTTGAGGAAACACGCCGTATTGATCGACCAGATTAGTAATAGCGACACCCTCAAAGCTCCCCTCAAAATGGTTCTTCCAAGGGCAACCACCAGGTTCCCAAGAGAAACTGTTGAGAACCCTCGCACATGCACCAAACTGCAACCACTTTCAGCTGGGCCCAGTTGGATCCACCCTCCTCACCCCGCGAACGCCTCTCGCAGCCGCCAGCGCTTCAGCACCCCCGCCGTGTAGGCGTGTGACCGGACCCACACGCCCCCGGCCACGCCGCAGATCACCCCCAGGACCACGTCCACGAAGAGGCGACAAATGGGGAACTCCGTGTCTACCCCCTGGCCGAAATCTGAAAGCTTCTCCGAACAAGAATTAGACTGGGCGTCCTCTTGGTATCCAACGACTTGATATGTTTTCCTTGACACCCTTCCTCGGGCAAATATAGACTTGGGAAGAGGGCCTTCCTCGTCAACGGGGTAGCGCGGCTTTCATGGAGTTGCCAATAGCCATATATGATTTCTAGCTGGAGCCCCTTTGTGGGATGGATTGCTTTCGGAGGCAATCCCACATACGTTCATTTTAATGTACCCCTCTCACCAAATCCCACAAGGGCCGTCTGCAAATTGGGATGTATTCTTCTTTGGTATTCCTTTTCCTTTGGTATGTCCTTGGTATCCCCTCTCAGCTGTGGTACCATTAGGAACGTTGGTCATTTGGTGAGAGTACGGCGATATCGGCACATGTTGTTTTGTCTCCATATGTGGAAGTGGTGGGGAACCTGCAAAATAGGGCGCGGGTTCCTCTTGTTTCCCTTTGAGCATTCTCAAAACCGGGCACAAACCCATTTCAGTTACCCCAAGGGCGCGACCTCTTTATGCATAGACTGGCTTTGCGTTGTTTCTTGCCTGAGCCCACTGCCAAATCGTTTCGTGGGGCCATGGAAGCCGCTGGCTGTGGCCTGTCTGCATGCGCTTGTGACTGCAAGCAGATTCTTTTATGAGGTAGACGTCATGAGCGGCTGACCAACTGCACAGTTCGGAATGAGCTGAGTTTGAGGACTGGGAATGTCCAAATTGGGAGATCCTACTAAAAAGACGTGTCTCTGTCAACCAACCTGAAAAGGATATCCTCACACCAACACATACCTCACTGGCACCATGATAAGTTTTCGGAAAGCCGCTGAAGTGGGCCTTCTGGACTCACGTTGGCTAAGGCTCTTTGCCGAGGGGCATTGCGAGGTGGAATTGTGAAGCTTCCATAAAATAGTCAGTTTAAGCTGCGGACGTTGCTTCTAGATCACTAAACGCAAACAAGCGCAATGACGGTGCAGTTTTAGCTCGGTGTGTTTCCACTGCCGACCCAGAGCCTTCGTCCGAAAATGGAGCCGTGAGACAGCCCTAGTGGGAAGAGCCCCTTTCTCTTTCAAGGCTTGCCGGATGGCTTCCGTGTTAGCCGTATCCCTTCACGAACACAAAACGGGTGTCCCCCACAAGGAGATTCCTCAATTGGCAGTTTGGGTTCCATGTCAATCTGCGGAGTATCTGCTTCAGTATCCATTGACATGGGTTGTTCAAGATGGGGGATCCCATTTCCACAAGGCAAACCATTACAATCTGGCATTAGGCTTCCGGATAGATGTTGAACGACCATGATTACTTGTGTTTTGAGACAAACCCAAATTAAGACTCCGCGGTGGTTGTTGGTATGCCCTATCATATGTTTTTGGTATCACTCGTCCGCCTCGCCAGGTCGGGGGGACCCCCGACCTCCCCGATACCGATTTCCACGCCTCGCCCTCCTGCAGGTTGGTGCTCATCAGCGGCATCAAACTGGTGGACCCCGTGACGGCGGTGCGCTCCACTGCGTAGGTGATGGCCCCAGCCACCGCTGCGGTGAAGCCTCGATTTGCTTCGCGGCTGCACGGCTTCACGGCTTCGCTTCGCTCCGGTTTTGCTGGTGCAAAAGTGGATTTGGAGGTGGTGGCGTTCTACCTTCACCATCTTTGCTTTCTGATTCCAGGATGGCTTCCACTACCCCCCCCCCACCACCACCCCCACGGAATGAATGGGATATACAAATACGATATATAGCCATTATATAAAGGCCATATTATATTTCAAGGTGGCCTTCACCCTCCGTCCCGCGAACACGGCACCTAGGGGGGCAGGATGTTACACACACACACACATGCTGCAAAATGAGTAATCAGTCAGCTGTCCGTAGGATCTGGAGGCTTGAAGTAGTGCTATGCACCAGCATGTTCACCTTGCCTATGTTGCAAACAATACATCATAATAATGCTCATCAGCGATATCGTTGCTGTTTTAACATTGTGACTTCTGTTCCAGTGAGTATTGGTGGCTTCACTCTCCCTCCTAAAAGTACTAAAGGGAAACTATTCTTCCAGGTGCAGCGCCCTCCCACAAATGCTGTCAGTGGGCGGAAGAGTTCATGAACGGTTCATGTGTGTCCATACACATATCTGTGTTCATCATTGCTCGGCGAGTCGGGAGGAGTGTGATTCGTGGGTTGGCGGGGGGGGTTGGCAGTTCCACTCAAGACAGTCTTCGGGAGCCGGTGTGGCAAAACAGGGGTCCCAGGCTCGAATCCCCTGGCGGCTCTTCAGGGTTGTTCTGCCTTCTTTTGCCGCAAATCAAGAAAACCCTCTCTTTTTGGCACAGCCATTCACGTCACAGTCAGCGTTGCCATCCCGGCACAGTCCCGTCGCAGTCAGCGTAGCCATTCCCGTCACAACCCCGGCACAGTCCTGTCGCAGTCAGCGTAGCCCGTCGCAGCCTGTCACAGTCCCGTCGCAGCCCGCGCCGTCGCAGTCAGCGTAGCGGTCTCCTGGACATGCTGGCCCAGCCTCATCAAGAGGCCCCTCCTGCTGCGGCGGCTCTTCAAAGACGGCCTCCGGATTATGTTGCCGTAATGGCCCCGGATGACCCCTTACAAACCACGCAAATTGCCAACAGCTTGCAAGAGCAGCTGACCGATCGCGCCTTGCGCACGCTGCTCATGATAAAAAAAAAAAAGTCACCCGAGCTCACATCGACGGCCATGCAGCAGCCGGCCGTGCGCAGCTTGGGGCCCCTTCAAATTTCAATGAGATGTCACTCTGGAGTTACCGACCTGCATTAAGAGCTGACCTAAGTTTCCGAGGCCGCTCTGCTCTGCGCCCTGCATGCAACCATCAAGTCCGCTCTGCATCATTATCTGCATCAGTATCAAGTCCGCTCTGCAGTCTTCTCCCTAGTCGTTAGTCTGCTCCTTAGGCCTGCCTAGTGTCGTGGGTCTCACCACCATACTTGTCGAGGCTCTAGAAAAACAAGTCGCTGTAACAGTTTCGGTGTCAGTGTCCAACGTTGCTGGTCGTGGTACGGCCACATGCTCTCCTTTTTTGCGAAAACGTAGAAAAACCACGTTTTTCTCTGGAAAATTATTGGGAGTGAAGGGGCGCAGGGAAGTGCAGGGAAATCAAGGGGAGGAAAAAGGGGAAACGCAAGGAAGGGGAACTTAAAAGTAAATGAAGGGGCAAGGGATGAGAAATGAATGAAAGGGAAACAAAGGACGCTGAAACGAAAGGACACTAAGTCAGACGTGGGGGCCACCCCTGCGCGCTCCCCGACAGCCGCGGAGACCGGGGCGGGCGTGGTGACGACATACAAGTCGTCGAGAAAAGCGGGCAAAAACTCGTTCGGGCGAAGCTGGTCGGAGGCAGCCATCAGCGCATCGTGTTGCGCGAGAGCAAATAGAGCTGGGGCCAGCGCAAATCCATCACCTTGGCGGATGCGATGGCAGACGTCAGCCTCATCCCACCACAAGTACTCAGACTGCCGCGTAGCACCTTCTTGGATCCTGACAAAGGAACTGTCGCCGCAAGCTCAGCGCCTTGAAGGCCACTCACTGCACGGCCCCCGACGCAGGCTCCTCGAACAAGAGATGACAAGCCCAAGCATCAGCACCCCCGGCATTCCCAGCATCCCGCCCACTGGCTGAGCCGCCAGCCCCCCAGCATCCCCAACATCCCCAGTTTTTGATCCAGAAAAGGCAAAAAAAAAGGCACGCAAGACGAGCTAGCTCAACGCAGAAGCACCTCGCAAAAGCATGGTAAAACGCAGGTTTCTGGACAAAACTGCAGCGAGCGAGCAATTCCCGGACATATGGCAAAGACGCCCAAATGTTAGCTGTCTTTTCTGGGCGCGAAAATTCTGCAAATCAGGCCAACCAGCCGACCCCCCCCCGCTCCCCCCCCTGTGGCCCAACTCCCAACCGCTTCAAAGAAGCGCTTTGAGGCATCTGCAAATCAAAGCGAGAAATCGCCATGTTCTTGCCTTTCTTGTTGGAAATCACAATTTCTTGCTTTTTTGCAGGCGACAACCCTCGCAACCTGGAAAAGCAGCAAATCACAGCGGGAGATCACTATTTTCTTTCGTGTCTTTGTGGGAAATCACTATTTTCTTTTTTTTCTGCAGGCGACAACACTCGAAACCAAGAAACCTGCAAATCACAACGGGAGTGTTTTTTGTAATAGGAAACCTTTATTTTCTCACTTTGTTTGGCAGGCGAGAACCCTTGAAACCTAGAAATCTGCAATTCGCAGCGGGATACCACGATGTTCTTGCTTTTTTGGAGCGGACATGCCGAGAAAATGCCAATGTCGAGCCGGAGGCTCTAAAGTAAATATTGCGGTGTTACAATGACACGTGCAAAGCGAGCAAGTGGATCTGCCTCTCCCTCGGAAGGGCAATCAAACCACTTGGAGGTTTTCTCAAATGAAAGAAATCAAATAGCTCAATCTGATGGTATCCTTTCAGGGTTATTCGAGACAGGGTTGTTCCAGAGACTCTGGTATAGAGGTAGAGAAGTACTTTCAAGTTAAACAATCGATTATTTGCGTATCTTTTGCTTTGATCATCTCATAGAGGCTCGGTGCCCGTTTGGCGCGCACCTCTGTCACCCGAAACAGCTCCAGAAAATCCTCAGTGTTTGAGTCGGCAGTAGCTTGGTCATCCAGGGCCTTCATCTCTGTCGTGTCCAGCGCGCCGCATGCTCCCAAGATGGCCAACGGCTTTGCTCCACGCGCCCAACGCGAACAAGCTTGGCTTTGAACGTCAGCTCCAGCCCTGCTCCATCTCGGAAACGTGTGAGAACTTGCCCCAACTTACCAATGCTGGCTGCAGAGTGGACACTACCAGCTTCGCTGGGCATCTTGAAGTTGGTGCTTACTGTTCGCAGATTGGTGTTCACATGTGTGAGCGTCACAGCATCTGGCATCTGATCTGGGAGACACAGGGACGACCCCGGACCCAGCGTCACAGCATCTGGCATCTGATCGCAGAGACTGGGAGACACAGGGAGACAAGCGGGAAACACGAACCCAGAGCCAGCGTCACAGCATCTGGCCTCTGACTGCAGAGACTGGGAGACACATGGAGACAAGCGGGAAACACAACCCCAGAGACTGGCATCTGATCGCAGAGACTGGGAGACACAGAGACGACCCCGGACCCAGCGTCACAGCATCTGGCATCTGATCGCAGAGACTAGAGACACAGGGAGACAAGCGGGAAACACGACCCCGCAGCCAGCATCACAGCATCTGGGAGACACAGCAAAAAACAAGCGGGAAACACGACCCCGGAGCCAGCGTCACAGCATCTGGCATCTGATCGCAGAGACTGGGAGACAGGGAGACAAGCGGGAAACACCCCGGAGCCAGCGTCGTCACAGCATCTGGCACTGATCGCAGAGACTGGGAGACACAGGAGACAGGGAAACACGACCCTGGAGCCAGCGTCACAGCGTCTGGCATCTGACCGGAGAGACTGGGAGACAAGAAGACAAGCGGAAAACAGGACCCCAGAACCGGCGTCACACTGTCCCATTCTCTATACCTCAAGTTAGAACCCCAATGCTTCGCTGTTTGGGGGATAGCCAACAAGGCAATGCTTTACCTGGCCAAAAAGGAAATACGAGGAACATTCTTTCTTCGTGGGACTTGGAGGCTCCAATTCCCAGCAGGCAGCAGCCCCAGTACGCGAAGGCATCGTAGGTCTGCGGCAGCATCAGCTCCAGCGCGAAGATGACTCCGCCGATTGGTGCCGAGAAAGAGGCCTCAGATTCCGTAAATTTCATTTCTGCATGGATCTTGGCTATAGCCTCCAGTCCATGGTGAGCCTCACTGGCAGCTTTCGTGATAGGGCCCCACCCAAAGCAGAAGAAACTCTGTGCCACTGACACTGCCAATTCCTCCCTCCTATCCTGCCCACTGCTTGTACATCGATGGACGACTCCGTTGGCTTCCAAGTTGCTCCAACGCCCACAGAGCACGCGGCCAGCAGCAGCCTGGGTTGCACTATGTCAGGACGAGGTGTTTGTTGACCCGTCACCCGTCCAAAAACCATCCATACCCATCATGGCGATAGCAGCTTATCAGGGGCCAAGAGTCGATGTGGCAAACGTCTGCTGGCAAAAGCTCCTGCTACCAACCAACAGGAACTTTATGATGAAAACACCAACAACATGTTCATATCTGGGCAGCTCAGCATGGGTAATGACCCTTTTCAGGTGTTGAAGGGACTCCCACAGGAAAGACTACCATTTGAGATTTGAGACGTACCCATTTCCCTTGATGCAATTAATGGTTTGCCTTCGTGAAATCTGGTGTTTTACAGGTACCGGGCGCTTGGACACGGCCGAGGTCAGCCCACTGCCACCAGCGCCGTGGGCGCCGTGGCTACTGGTGGCCCGCTTCTCGAAGAAGGATGGGCTCACAACGCGGGCGATGCACGCGGCCATGTGGACGTTGGGGCCTCTTGGTAGGGCGCATGCTTGCCGAAAATGGGCCCCTTGTGATGCCAACGCAAGGACGAATCCAATACCCACGAGTTGAGCGACGTCTAACAGGTATCTTCCCCTTGGTATTTTCGAAACTGGCAAGCCAAATTTTCTACCATGCTCTCAGCGGGGCACGGAATGAAGCCACCAATCAAACCCGGCCACATTGGCGTTCCTGAGAACAAGCAAGCCAAAGGCCGCCTTCCCCCAGAAAGAGTTCGGAAGTCGGCGGGCTCAGCCCCTGGATGTCCGGCCCTCGGGCACACCCTTCAAGACCGACACCGGCCTTCCTTGCCCAAAGGCAAGCCCGCAGCAACGCCCAAAGACAGCGCCACCGCCTGCTTTCGCGAGCGCTTGGCTCACACAACACATGAATTGTAGCCAAAATATGGCTCAAGAATGGCTACCCCATGCAAAAACTCCAAAGGGCAACTGCGCCTATTTCTGGCTGGGACTGTTCCGTAGGTATGACTATGGGTGTGTGTTTTCTCTCTGAGGGTACGCTTTTCACCTTGGATCAACCTCACACCCAAAGGAAGCCCACCATTTGGTTCCACCTATTTTGACACACAATGCACGCATTTGCCACCGAGCCCACTTGCAGCATGCGAATCGGTGCCTTGCACACGAGGACCCGGCAGCTCAGGTAGTTGAAGAGCACTTTGCCGAAGAGCATCGCCTTCATCTCGGGGAAGCCGCTGCCCTCAGCCTGGAGAGGCGATCTGTGGGGGAGGGTGCCGTGTGTTAAGACACACCCAAATGGCCAAATGGGTATGGACTCTTCATGGGCTCGGTGGACATCATCATGGGGGGGCTCCCCATAAATTTGGCAACTGGAGGGGTCATACCACTGTGATACCCAAGGTCAACCATGAATGGTTCAGGATGTTCAGGTCAAAAACGAACAAATGCAGGGCTGAGATTCCGTGGCTTTGCACATTTGGAGATGGATCAGGCGTGGTTGTCTGCTTGCCTGTGGCTTCAATGCAAGGCCTTTGCCAGGTGAGATCAAGAATAAAGCCTAGCCTGCAGATATCAACAATGGTTGCAATCACAAGTTGCGCAGCCTCAACAATCCTAACGGTCCTGGGGTTCGTGCTAGGAAAGATCTGACAGCCGACAGGCTGATGTTTATGTTGAATAATACAATGACTACACATGCGTCATGTCTTGTTTAGCACCACACCCAAGCTCAACCCTGGCACAAGTGAACCCCATTCTCACAAAAAGGTGCGCGTGATCCTGTTCGGAGTTATCTATCTTTCAATCCGATGCATTGCTGCTACCTCTCTTACCCTCCTCCAAACATAGATCCGATGCGAACCAAACGTGGGAAGGTGTGGGTCTCAGGTTGTCAGGTTCCTAACCCCGCCACCTGTTTGAAGGTCAGATCTGCTACCATTTGGAGCTCAACGCAAAGGACCTCTTCAGCCCAGCCGCGCATCTTTTGGGTGTGATGGGAGCATTTTCCAGCCTCTTCCTTGGCTTCCTTAAAAAGGGCATTTTGAGGGGGGGGGGGGAATCTTTGAATCACCATTTGGCCAGAATGTCACTTTTGTGAACCCAGAATTCCAGCTTCCGAACATCCTTTTCCGGGCAGGCCCCCGGATTCGGAGCAACCCTCATTATATTGCTGGTGTATTCCTTCAGGTGCAGTTTGTTTGTCCTTGAATGACCCCCCCCTGGCTTCCCAACCACCCGGTTGTTTGCTTTGCTTCTTTGCCCCCCTGTCTCGCTACCCGGCCAGTTCGACCAGTTGCCTCCATGGTGTGCCTCACCACCACCCGCGCCAGGCAGGCCAAGGCCACGTTGAAGCCCAGGGCTCGCCAGGGGCCCACCTCCCAGCGCACGGTGCACGTTGTCTAAGGTGAGAAGACGAAACGAAAAAAGATGGGTCAAATTAAACCCCATATCCAAACAGTCTAAGATGGGTCCCTTTGATTTCTTTACATGCCCAGACTGTCCAGATTTTCCTTAAACAACCTGTTGGTTTCTCTTGAAGGGGCCAACATAAACAGGCGTATTAAGAGCTCCTCTTTGGGTTTGCCTGCAAAGAAGGTTGTTTTTGGCGCAACTGACGCCTCAATCAGCTCCGCCCGCAATAATCCCGCAGCCCAGGTGAAGCGGTCGATGAGGAAGCTGTTGCTGGAGGAGAGCACGGCCGTGCAAATGAGGAGCACCCAAAACCGGCTTATCACTCCTGACCAAGACCAAGCGAATGGGAGGGAGGGAAGGTGGGAGGGAGGGAGGGAGGGAGGGAGGGGGGAAGGGAATGCCAGTATGTAAAATCCTGATGGATTCATAGGGAGGTTTCCCGCAAAAAGTGCGAAGAAATGGGAGGAGAGAAGGAGAGAGAGAGAGAGAAGGAAAAAAAAAAGGAAAAAAAAGAAAGCAAAAGACAAAGGCAAAGGTAAAGAGAAAGCCAAAGCGAAAGAGAAAGAAACAAGGAGACAAAAAGAGCCGTGTTCTTTCCCGTTTCAGAGAGGCACACACAACTGAAGCCAAAGGTGCAAGAAAGGATTGAAAGAGCAGAAAAAAGTCGGAATATGTAACTTTCGGTGGTGCGGGGAAATCCAGAAGAGTGGATAACCAGGCAAGTTCGGCCGGCTCAGAGCATATGCGCCTTTCTCGGTGGTTTCCAGATCGTCGCATTTCTGGAAGTGGGCCGAATCCAGCTTCACCGCCCGAGTGCCTTTCCGGAAAAGCCTCGCCATGTTGGACAAGGGCGTCTTTGGCGTCCTGCCTCAGGTGTCAAGCGGTTTCAGTCACAAGGCCGGAAAGGTGCGAGACTCATGGTTGCCCGGCTTCCTCAAGTGTGCAAAAGCATGACGCGTGCAACACGCCGCATCTGGAGGATAGCAAAACTATATGGGCATGGCTCAAAAAGCGGTGCCAACATGGAACCCTAGTAAGTGGAAACATGGACCAAAACCTGCGTAACCCTAGCTCTTTAATTTTGAGCCACTGCCATATACATCAACATTCGTGCATTCAGTGGTGAAAGCTCCTCTCCCCCAACCCCCAGCCAATCAAAGCAACTTATTGGCCCGAACCCCCCCCCAGCCGAAAGCAGCTTCTCATTGGAAGCTCAACCGAGCAGCCCGTCGGCGAGGCATTGGGGCTCGCCGGCGAGCGCGACTCGCCGACCGGTAGCTTGAACAGCTTCAGGGAGGGCAGCTTCATGGCGCGGCGAATCAAAAAACGCGGCTTGTCCAACCCCGATCTGCGATCTGCTATGCGTGGCTCCGAGCTGCGGCTGGCTGGCAGGTTTTTGTGCCTGCGAAGCACCAAACCAGTGGCACGTGCACAAATAGTCAGAACTGTCCTGTTGCCAGTCTGCACAACAGGCTTGCACGGAAGGCTGCTTGTTCTTCTTGCGGCATGTTTATCTAAGCCAAACCATTCCCCTCTCTAAAGCCGTTGGGCGGACACGCGAGCGAGCTGCAAGGAAGGAAAACTGCTTGAAGCCCAGGTCCGATGAGAATCTGGATACTGAGAATGTCACCTTCGCATCTTTTCGCGTGAATGAGGAAGAGCAGCAACAGGAGCACAGTTGTGACATGTTTTCCCATCTTTGCCGCAAATACGAGAGCTGACAAATGGCGCCAAGACACTAACCTATCCATTGGAAGACAGAGGCGCGCAAAGGAAAGCAAGTTCTGCAGGGGTGAATCTCTGGGCGCAGCGACACTGCGCATTGCGTCGGCTTCTATCAGTGCGAACATGGGTCGGCAAGAGGGCAAGAGAGTGGCCTGAGCTCCTTCCATGTGCGACAAATCCAGAAGGCAGGCATGCATGGACCGAACAAACGACAGCACTGCGCCATGTTGCATAACATTTGGTGCAAAAAACAAACGCGCCTCCATGACTTCTTTGGCCTTGGGCCAGTGAAGAAGGAAACGGCTTCTGCTGCTTTTCGGTGGGGCCAGGCTGCCCAGGGCTTGCACAAAGCAAATCCACGCCGTGACCCTTCTGCAATACTTCACACTTAATAGTGGGCAGGTATCGGTCTTGATTTTACAAAACACCTGAAGCTGCTAGACATCAAACAGATGGCAACTCCTGCTTGGGTCCAGCCCGAGTTCAGGAAATCAGAGTCCTCAAGATGAAAGCTAGATTTCTGATGGGCAAATTGTTTGCAGCGGGCACTTGCAGAGCAGTCATGCAGGTGTCTGATGATTCTAAGCAGGAGCTCACCTTGGGGGGTAAAGCGACTGAGTGCCACTCAGCGCCACTAAACATGCAGCAACCTCTGCTGGCGGCCAAAGCCTTATTGATAAAAACCCTCCCTGTCTGAAGAACTGCGGGCCTGAGCCTAGAATTCTGCTCTTGCCAAGCAAACTAGCTTCTTAAGTCGGAACATTTTGTTGTACACTTCCTTGGGGTGGGGTATTTTGCCCCCAAGTTTTTCTGTGCTCCTCCGCACGGCAGGTTCAGCAAGCCGTTGATTGAATCGACCTCCATTCAGTGAAGCTGATGCCCCCAACGTACCGGCGACCATGGGTTTTGTGCCAGGGCACAACTTGTGCAGCGCGGAGACGTGCCTGCACGGTTTTCAGATGACTGGATCCATTCAGGTAAATCATTTATTGAGGGGTCACTGTCCCTTCAAAACAACATTTAGAGAGGGAGTGAACTTTGAGGATGTCGGTTTATTGCACTCAGGTTGGAACTAACTTGCCAAAGGCCTTTCGTGAAGGACTTGTGCCTTGCCTCCCTGCTCTTGTGGACACTTCGCTGAGTGGTTACAGTGGAAGCAAAGAGCTCACAAACCCGTACGACGATCCTCACATGAGCAGGTGCACAGTTCGCAAATTGGTGTACGAATCGAATACGCTCAGATTGAATGAGCATTTCCTTTAGCGTGACGTAGTGCCACTTGGATTGCTCACAGGCTCTCGTCATGTTTTGCACGGAACTGGCAAGACTGGAAGAACAACAAATGCAATTTCATAGAAATCGGTGGGGTCCTTTCCAACTGCAGGCACACTAGACTCGTGACATGTGTCCCGCCTTCTGTGCCAGCTCGCGCGATTTCAGCCGCACTGGCTCCTGGAGTGTGTACTCCAAATGATAGTCCACCGCTAGTTGGGGGAAAGCATCGGGGGACATCCCTTTTTTTCCCACAAAAGCCAGAGGGACTAATTTTCCCAAGTCGTCTTGGAGAATCTGGCACTAAGTTGCGGCCACCTGATGATACTCTTCTCAGACCCAAACCGCGCTGCTCAGCACGACATTCAGCAGGGCATGGGAGTGGGCCAGTAGAACTACTCGGGCAGGCTATGCTGAGAATCCAAATCGATCACATTGCTCGGTTGCGTTTTAGCAACTGTACAAAAAGCAAGTAAGCAGAGCTCCCTTCAGATTTCTGAGTCTGTGTGTCCAAGCAAGCCCGCTCCCTGTCGTCATCTTCGGACCTGCACACGCGCAAGTTCAATACCAGTAGGATGCCGAGTGAAAATACTGCAAGATGCCAGATGCAAAAGCAGCAGGATGCCAGCAAATGTGCGGCAGGCTTTATTCACTCAACTGAACCCAAATAAAGCTGAGCTGGGGCTAAACAAGCCAGTGGCTTCAGAGTCATTGTCCTCAACATTGGAAGCACGCAAATCGAATCAGCGTCAACCGGCCAGAAACCCAGCGCGTGGCCATGTATCGCCTGGACGCTTCTTGCGCTCGCTTCTTCTTCTCCTGCAAGTGATGTTGCAAGCCAAGCCGCCCAAGAGCCAAGAATGCAACACTCGTGATCCGTGCTTTGCGGTTCTCTAAGCTGCGGTGCGTCCTTTTCCTAGCGAAAGCAACATTTTGACAAGGCACACACATTATATAACCCTTGCAACTCGTCTGACTACCGGGCTTAGTCACCATGCACCACTCACACAACCTTCGCCTTCACCGAAAGCCCGCTGTCCCGCCTTCCTGGGCTCCTGGAGTTCCTTGGGCTTGCGCCGATCCGGGAAAGGGAAAGTGGTGGATCCCCTTTTGGGGATCTTGAGAAGAACCTTTTGGTGGCATCTGCATGCTGCAGGCAAACAGTAACTCCAACGGACAATTCGCGTGAAGGCTCAATTGCAGCCTACACAAACTGACCAAGCCCGGCCGAGTATGTGCCCGATGGGTGCGAAAGGCTTTGGAAGCTTCTATGCGGTTGTACGAAACATCACCAAAAGGTCCTGTTGGCACTGGTCTAGTCTTGGTTAGAAGTACCCCGTTTCCAACAATCATGGAAGTGGACAGGAGGCCTCTTCGACAGGACTGCAGTTTTCCCAGAGCTCTCCTGTCATTTTCTGTGATTGTGGGACAAAGTGTATATGCCCCACCTGAAAAAAGCCAGAAGCAGCTCACGTTTCAACAATAAACCACCCAAAGAGCGGATAAGACCTCTCATTGAACCAAGATCAAGTGAAAGCCATTGGAAAGACTTAATTAAGCCATGGAAAGGCACGTGCAGCTTCGGGCGTGTGCCCGTCACAAGACCTCAAACATCAATAAAATCATTCAGAATATCATCCAGCATTTTGGATGTTTCAAAGGGAGAATAAAGGAAACCCAAAAGGGCAAAAGGGTACTCACGGGGTCTCATCCATCCGAACTGGTGCCATTTGGCCGGACATCAACCTGCAATGCAAAGACTGTGTCAACCATTGACAACACCTTCTCGTAAACCGGGTCATTCAAACGAACCTCAACCACAGGTCACTGACAAGCCTTTCGATTTATGCACGATTTACTTCATGTCTGCAGGTCTCACTGATAGTTGTGGCACCACGCTTGCGTCTTCTCCTTCTTGCTCTTCTTCGCCTGCACCCAGCTCAGTGGAGACATCCCGTCGAAGAGTGCAAGCGATTGCCAAAGACAGCCTCGACATCTTGGTTCCAAGCCACACTGAAACTGGAGCGTGATCGCTGTGTGGTTCCTTTAAATAACTGGGCATGTGTGGTAATGGGCGGGTTGGTCATTTTGTTTTTGATGTAGCAAAGCATTGATCAAGGCCGCAGCCGCTGCCTTCTCTGCTTTCTTGGCTTTCTTAGCCTCCGGAGATGGCGACAGCACCTGACCGTCGGCCACAAGACTGTCTGCCTTGCAGCTTTCGAGTCTTACAAAAGTTTTTTTTAAAAGGAATCATGTTCGTACATAGAAACTAAACAACCAGCCGTCGGTCCTCAAATCAACACGCAACCCAAAACCATCCCGTTGTAGAGCCCACCTTCCGCGGTGGCGAGCGTTCACCTCAGATAAGACAGCAGACTTCTCGTGGCATGTGCGAAGCAGCCCGAATATTAGCTCAAAAGGAATATTTTTCTGGGGGCCTTCAAATGAGGGGTACTTTGACAAGGGCTCTCCAACTTCGACTTGCAATAGTGGTCCACGGACTAGGGCCGCTGCGAAGCTTCGCCATGGCGTATCCGGCGTGCAGGATGGAGCAATGCCAGCTGCCAATGCCAAAACAAAGTCCCTATCTGGATGCTGCCCTTTGCACGCCTTGGCCGAATGACCGCACGGCGTCTTGTGGCAAGGTCCCTTAAGCTGTGAAAAGCTTGCAAAAGACATGCAGAACTGGATGGCCATTGGGAGGAGGTCACGTTTGCTTCCTAGCGGTGTGACGGCGTCTTGAAGACATGCGGGCCAAAGCGTTGCCTGAAAGACTCTCTTGTAAAGCCCTCACAATGCAGCTGGAGCCAAAGAAGCCAGCAGTAGAGAGCCCCATCATGAAGCTATCTAGATTCGGTATGAGAGCTTTCGCCATTTCACCAATCACATGTAGCTGCATGAAGAACCCGTACAATCTCACAGCAACCTCCCTCTGGCCGCACACAACTGGGAGGTGTGCGTGTGTGGTTATCTCTTCACGGTGCCCTTTGGGGGGTTGCTTTCAAGGGAACCAAGGAAACCGGGTTCCTCTACTTTGCCACAAGAAGCATCAATTAAGAGAATGGGGAAGATATATGATGGTATATACAGAAAGCACTGCTGAGAATCAGCAGGTTAGCTGTATGTCTTGGGGCAAGGGACGCTTTTGGAGCGCTTGGTCCAAAAAGTAGAAGCTGGGCCAAAGACCAGCGAGCTGTCAAGCTATTGGGTCAGGGAATGTGAAGCACGCCTCGGCTTGTTCGCTTTCGGCTCTTGCAAACTTGCTGAAAATGGCTCGGGTCAGGACTGTCATACGGTTCTACGCTCTACTTCTCCTGGCGAGTGTTTTGGGGGTAGTGGCAAACCGCTGATAGACAAACAGGTTTCTCGTGAAAAATGGGCTTTACCTCTCCTCAGGACCCTTGTTTCCACAAAGAACAAATGTACGGTATGAGACCTAGTATGGGAAAGGATCCCGGTATTATGGGTCTTCATGTTCTGGAGTAGGGATGCTGCAAGTGACATGACCCCCAACACCTACAAACGTCGACAGTTGCCATTAACGCCATGTCCTCAAAGAATCGAGTCTTTGTCTGGGGTCGGCGTCCAACTGCCAGTTGGAATATCCTCTTTGGCATCTGGCTGAACAAAAAGAAGTTGGTCGTGCACAGACTGGCAACGCGTCAAGTTTCCACAAGACCCAAAGCCTTTTCGGGCGCGGGATTCTGGGCCATCCCAGAAAACAGTCCTGCGGTATAATATACCAACCCTTGAACAAAGGCACACTCGCTCCATTTGCTCCTGACATTGGCATATCCGAATCCAGCAAAAGACAAGGCTGCAGTGTGAGCAGCAGGGTGGGCAAAAACCACAGGCTCCAAAGGCACTGCTGACTTTGGCATAGTGTTTGTAGCCGAAGGCCGCTTAAGAACAAATGTGGCATCGACAAGTTGTGTGGTGCTCAAAGGTGATACGGAACAGCGGCAGGGCACGGGCTTTGTCAAAAATGATATACTCGCGGTGGTCCACAGCCCCACCTTCCGCACGTGTTAGACCTACCACCGAATCGCAAGATTTACCAGATCTGCGGTCAGGAGGGCGGTGGACCTCTTTCCCGAGCGCTTGCTTAGCTAAATACGGACGCCCCAGCAGCACGCGGCTTAGAAGCACCTGCCGTGTGCGCTTTCCGCCGGAGTAGAGATCACACTTGGACAGGTTCCGTGCGAAGTAGCTGCCAATGCCGAACATGGCCCCTGCACCTTCGCCCCCCCGCTGTGGATCGAATCCCCCGACTCGAATCTTCTCAAGAATCTCAGGTTTCGCCCCGTGAAAAAGAAGGACCTCGTTGAGGCTCGCATCCATCGGTTCCAGCTCGAAGAATGGCCTCAGAGATCCGTCTGCTGCCACGTCCGAAATTGCTGAGACGCCCCCTTGAGAGCAGGTCGAGCTGCTCAAATGCTCGAGCTCCGCCATGTATTTTTCTCGCAACGTGCGGTTGTGTAAGCGCTCAATATGGAAGTTACACAACTTCGCTGGCAAACACCACTCAGAGGAGTTGTAAGCGCGTCTGTGCTGTACCAGGGTGGAAATGGCAAAGTCTCGCACTGCTTGGAATATAGGATCCGGATGCAATAACGCCTGGCAAGATGGCTGTGCGCTGCAGGCGATGGGGTCCGTCAAGTGCTGAGCCAGCAAGTGTTTGAACAGTTTGTCTACCTTGGCTGCGGTCAATTTGATGCTCACAGCATGCCAACACTTTGCCCAATGTCCAATAACACCTATGCAGGGCAGGCTCAATCCTGACTCAATGCCCATTGATTGTCGTTTTTCTCTGTTGTTTATTTTTTTTTAACAACAACACATCTCTTCAAACAAAAATACAAACATCAATGTCAATGCTTTGGTGATCATTTGTAACATCTACTGTTAGCTTCACTTGAGATACACCCACAAGCATCAGCTTTACACGCTACATGCTTCCAATCGTTGTTGTTGTTGTTGTTGTTGTTGTTGTTGTTGTTGTTGTTGTTGTTGTTGTTGTTGTTGTTGTTGTTGTTGTTGTTGTTGTTGTTGTTGTTGTTGTTGTTGTTGTTGTTGTTGTTGTTGTTGTTGTTGTTGTTGTTGTTGTTGTTGTTGTTGTTGTTGTTGTTGTTGTTGTTGTTGTTGTTGTTGTTGTTGTTGTTGTTGTTGTTGTTGTTGTTGTTGTTGTTGTTGTTGTTGTTGTTGTTGTTGTTGTTGTTGTTGTTGTTGTTGTTGTTGTTGTTGTTGTTGTTGTTGTTGTTGTTGTTGTTGTTGTTGTTGTTGTTGTTGTTGTTGTTGTTGTTGTTGTTGTTGTTGTTGTTGTTGTTGTTGTTGTTGTTGTTGTTGTTGTTGTTGTTGTTGTTGTTGTTGTTGTTGTTGTTGTTGTTGTTGTTGTTGTTGTTGTTGTTGTTGTTGTTGTTGTTGTTGTTGTTGTTGTTGTTGTTGTTGTTGTTGTTGTTGTTGTTGTTGTTGTTGTTGTTGTTGTTGTTGTTGTTGTGTGTGTGTGTGTGCGTGTGTGAAAGCTGAAAGCGAAAGCCAAAACAAGTGCAAACAGTACATTTGAGGACTGCCTGTGTGTGTAGGCTCGATTCAAAACCATTGGTACTATTAGGGCCTAAATGCCTAAAATACTAGAATGGTGTTGTGGGGTACTTTGTCAAAATAACTGGAACGGTGTCGAGGGGTACTTAAAAACAAGACACATTATGATCACAGGAGTAACGCGTGTTTAATTGGCTTGCCTGCATTATGGGAAAATGGCATCCATCTCGCAACAAATATCTGTATCCGGATCAGTAAAAAAACACCCCGTGCAAAGGATCTGAACATGAAAGTTGACCTTGTGCAACCTTGACTTAACATGGATCAACGACCGGGACCTCCCCCCCTCCCCCCCGGTTTTGTGAGGCGACCTCTGCTACTATTTTTGGCGAGCTTTGGGCGAGGTATGTTGACCGGATTCAACATCGAAAGGCTGCATCCTGGGCACAGTCAAATCTCCAGCTCTCTGATTGGCGTCCTGAAGCTGCGACTTCAAATCGCTCCTCTCCCTTCTCAATCGATGGTTATCAGCCTCCAGTTCTTCAGCCCTCTGTTTGGCAAACACAAGCTCGCTTTCCGTGCTCTTCTTGTCTTGCTGCAGGCAGAATTCTCGTGACTTGGCAACAGCAATGTCATAGCGCCCGGAGGAAAGCTGAAAGCTCAGTTCAGAGATCTCCTTCGACAAAGTCTTGATGCTGCTCAGTGCATGGTCCTGGTCTTTGATCCCTGAACGTTTTGCTTGCGGATGTTAGCTTAGGATTGATCCCGAGGACCATACAATTCTGAGGACCCCCTAGAATGAACGAATTCAGCGCCAAATGGGAGCCACCCCTGATTGGTGGAAAAACAGAGAAAGGTGAAAAGACAAACCACTAGGCAGCCAAGTCTCCTTCTCAATCTGCAGTTGTACACTCTTCTGACTCGCCGAATCAAGCTGAGACTTCAGCTCATCCCTTTCTGCTGCAAGATTCAAGCACTTATGAAGCTCTGCGGAAAAGCTCCGATCGGCGGCGTGAAGCTGCAACTTCAACTGGTCCCTCTCCTTTGACATGCTCTGGACGGTTTTGAGCGCCATCTCCTTCTCAATTTGAGACTGCAAACACTTCTGATGGGCGCTTTTGAGTGCCATCTCATTCTCACTCTTTAACTCCAGACACCTCTGATGGGCGGCTTTGATCGCAGTCTCCTTCTCCCCCTGACAGCTCTGGCGGGCATGAGCAAGTACTGCTTCCTTCTCCCTCTGCCAGTCCGAAAACCTTTGATGAGTAGTTTCAAGCTGACCCTTCAGCTCATCCCTTTCCTTTGCCAGATTGGCAATGTCATTCAAAGCATGTTCTTTCTCGCTGTGCAATTGCAGAAACCTCTGATTTGATGAATGTAGCTGCAAATTTAGCTCATCCCTCTCCTGCACAAAGAGCTTTGCCTTTTGCACCTCCCAAGACAGACTCTGACGACTGCTTTGAAGTTGAGATTTGAGCTCATGCTTCTCCTGGGCTTGTTGCGCGGGCTGCGTGCGCTTGATGCTGCTAGGAAAAGCTGCATTTTCCAGAAGATTGAAGGGTGACATCATACTAAAATCCCCACTCCTGACTGGAAACATGTGGTCCCCCATCCTTCCTTTTCCCCACAAAATGAACATGTATGGTTGAAAGGCCCTCAAAAAAACATGCTCCTAAAATGAGAAACCAAAGGAACCCCAATCAAAGTTCTATTCTTGAGGCTTGGTCGTTGAAGGCTCGAAGGCTTCTCCCCATCCAACTTGTCCAATTCGTCGCCAAGTCTCCCTTGCCGCGCTTTGGATGTCGCCGAGCGCCGTCTCCCTCTCACTCTGCAACTCCAAAGCTCTGCGCTGAGCAGCTTGCAGCTGGACCTTCAACTCATTCCGCTCCTTGGCCACGCTCTGCACGATGTTCAGTGCATTGTCCTTCTCACCTCAGCTCCCAAGGCGACAAACCTGCGCAACTTGAAGGGTTTGGAAGGAACCTTCGGATCGAAAGGGTTCTGACTGAAGGGCTCTGAGAAGCTTTCTGGGGGTGGCTGGGTGGCTGGGGGAGTTTGTCTCCCCTGCCAGAATTTCTGCTTCAGTTTGCGGGTTTGGCCTACCGAGAAATCCTTACTGACCTTGGCCCAACGGGCCCCAGGGTACACCCAACAAAACTTGTCAGAATCAGCTTCATGTTTAGTCGACCCGAATATACAAAATGACTTTGGAGGAGACCCCAGTTCAGGGCTATTGAATGAACCTCACTGAGTCACAATCAAACCTGGTATTACGGAGTCAACCCAAAACCATGCAATTAATCAGCAGGGCACGTCCTTGTCACCTCACTTGCTTGTTGGGCAAAGAAAGGACACCTTTCGGTTGGCTCCTTCAGGGTCCTGAAAGGATGCGTCCCCTTAGAAAGCCAAAACGGGATAAGGTGCCACTGAACAACTGGCGGCGGGCGGGGGGGGGGGGGGGAATTTGGATGGGAAGCCGAACACGTGGAGGAAACAAGCTGCTCGGTGCTGCTGCGTCACTCTGTAGCTCCAAGAATCTCTGGTTGGCACAACGCAGCTGCGACTTTAGCTCGCTCTCCTTTGCCGTGTTCGTCGGCTTCACACTCTCCGTTAACCTGGACAGCGGACCAACACTGGAATACCAAGATGTCAAAAGGTTGGCTTTGCGCAAGCAAGAGAAGGATCAGGAGGAGTGTTAACCGCCGAAAAATTGTACCATTGAGCAACACAGGGACTATGTGACCGACCTCAGATGAGCGAGGTTCCAGAAGTTCCTCATTTCGGGTCCCTCACCCGACAAAATGTGGCTTGGATTGGTTTGGAGGGGTGCAACAGCAACCCCCCCACCCCCCCCACCCCCCGCACCAGAACCACCAATCCAAAGCACCAATTAAGGGTTACCTGAAGGTCGATTCGCCCGAGCAGCTCATCCCCCTCCTTTAGGCTCACGGCCTCTGAAGGGCTGCGATCGAGCCTGACCCACGGGGCACGATACTGAGTGGCAATCTGTTCGCATACCCAACAAAAATAGTTGCAGATAGCACACATGTTGCAGTGCCTGTTGCAGATTTCCGACATGGGGGCCACAATTGGGGGCCTATGTGCTAATTGTTTGTGAATTGCTGACTATAAGTGACGATCCAGAAATAAGGAAACCCAGAGTAAAAGCTTCATGGGTGAGCTCGTGTCACTCCCCATCGGTGAGCTTAGCCATAATTTGTGCAGCATGTTCCTGTTGATTGCCGGTGAAGCCAATGAACAAAAACAATCCGCAGGCATGAAGGGACACACACACACACACACACTATGATGCGTTTCCGGGTCATTTCAATGGCCTAATACTGTGGATGGACGAAATCCTGCACTACCTAAGAAACCATGGGATGATGATTCCCTTGTAAATACCAACAAACAATGGTCTCCCATGGTTTTAATTTGGTGCAGGACTTTGTCCATCCACAGTAGCTCTCCCATATTTCCCGCAACCCGGAACCAGGGCCGGCCCGAACCCAGGATCGGCCTTGTGACACCATTGCCTCCACCCTTTCAATCAGAAGGCTCTCAGAACCCTTCCTAGGTGGAGGGGCATTTTGGTTGTTTCCCCTTCTTCCCTTAGTCCGCCAACGGAAAGCCGAGGAGCCATAACTTCAGGCAAGGACGCAGCTTTGACATGTACCCAGCGGCGGCCACCAGGAAAAGAAGCCACCGAAGAGATTCCTGGGATAGTCCCACTTCAAATTAGCATGCAACGCATGTTAAAAGGGGTTCCCAAAATAATCTCCCTTCAAGGACAACGTGTTTTGAGGGTTCCAGGTCAATGTAGATTGCTGCCCGCTTGTAAGAAGTCAAACTGCTTGCTTGGAAAAGTACCTCTTTCCAAAACGCACATGGGTCAAGCCAACAGCCACCAAGGTTCTTCGAGGTTCACCCTGGCGTAGATCGTCGCAAGCGCAAGCGCACCCGCTGCCGCATCCAGCAAATATCGCCCGAATTCCGGCCGCGAGTTCGACGAAACGGAGGGCACATGGCTCGAAGTGCAACTCGTCGGCGCGATCACATCAGTCACGTTGGATGCAACTTCTCCCACTTCACGGGACCCATGGCCGCGCAGACGGAGCATGTGGGAGATTCTGGCAGACAGGCAAAAGTAGGTAGGTATGTTCAGGCTCTGCTCTATGGCATACTCGACCCCAAGGTACATTGAATATGATCCATCGATTTAGTCAATTGATCAATTTACTCATTTGTTTGCTTCCTTGCTTCTGCTGGCTTGCTTGTTTGTTTGCGTGCTTGCTTATGTTCTTGAAACAACAATCAGAATAATCAGAACCACTGTCACTTGGTACTGAACTCCAAACGGTTCAAGGCTGGTTTGTGGGGAACCTTGATCATTCTCCAAAAAGTGAACTGGTTCTTTTGGTCCAAGCAGCGTCAGTTTGTCCCTGGCCCGCCCACTCAAAAAGGCTTGAGCCGATGCATAATGATCCAAAGTGGAGGGCAAGAAGCACCTCGTTCCCTCATCTCGTTTTGTGGTAAAGCCCTCCAGGAAGCCAAACCCAGGGAAAACCAGAGGCATGACACGCATTGGGGCCCTGAACAAGAGCTGGGTTGGTCAAAATGGGGGAGGGTAGTCCCACAAACCCGGAAAAGCAAGCCACTGAGCCATAGCTTTCCGCACAGCGGGAGACATCCGATGCTTCCCCCCTTTTGATCCAGGCCTTCAGACATGAGGGGACTTTGTGCTGCTAAGTAGGGCATATGGGAATGAACCTCCAACCATTCCTTACTCAAATCCTATGGTGGTTGGTACAGGATCATGGAATAGGTAGCACAGAAAGCCTCAGGTTGAAAAGCACGTAAGCTCTTGCAGGTCCTTTGTAAGGAGGCAAGGCTTCTTTCCGCCAACATTGGGGGGGGCGTCTCAAAACACTGGCCCTCTAAAGTGGTTGGTGTCCTTTGGGTTTCCGGCTGCATACCAACCAAAAAGGATTGCACCATGTTGAATATAATATAAGCCTCCATATAACTAGGCTATTCAGGCAGGATACAGCCCTTGTCTAATTGTGTGATTGTCCACACCTACTGAACCAATACCTGACAATGCCATTGTGTCCTTTGACTCTGACAGTGTTGCTCCGAAGGCCCCGTCACAAATGTAGAACATCGGACACACGGAGGAAAGGAAACTCAACTTGCGACCAACTTGAGGATTGGTCATCTAAGGTTAAGAGCAACCCCAAATACCAACTGGTGGCATAATTGCTATGGCTGTCTTTTTCCGGCGCTCGAATCGCTCCGAGCTCTGAAGCGCACTCCCGCGGCGTAGGCGCTGAGAACGCTGTTGTGCAGAATCCTCGGGTCCCAAAATCCGACCAAAGCCACTGACATGCAGCGAATCAGATGGCTGTGGCTCAAACAAGTGGTACGAAAATGGCCCCTTGGTAAATGGAAGACGACAACCCGCGTAACCCCCGCTCTTTAATTTTGAGCCATACCCAGATGTGAGGGGAATAGCTGAAGCAGCTGGCATCGGAAATGCATTGGGATGTATTGGGATTCTCGTCTCAATCCCATCTTGGACCAAGGATCCAAGGGCCACATGGGAAAAACTGGTGGCAAAGAGGCGGCTCTTAAACCAACAAATACTAGCAGCTGAGTCTCAAGTCCGCCTGAATCGTTTGCTGGAAGACTGCCAGCAGCACATCTGCCGAGCGTTCCCAAAGCCCCATCTCCCCACAGGCTGTGACTGCCAAGGAGTGCCTTGGCCCATGGTCCAAACCCTCTCTCGCTCGGGGATTTGTTCATTCGCCTGCAACTGAGTCATGGGCCGTTGACAGCCGAAAAGGAGACAGACAAGTCTAACTTCATTTCCCCGAAAGTTCAGCCGCCCCATCGGAAAATGTGTCTCACATGTTGACTCCGCCAGCCACAGGTTTGCCCCGATGCCGCCGAAACCGTGGGACTTCCCTGGGCCCCCGGCGCCAGCGGCTCCGCCGGCAGCGCCAGGTGCCGCCAGGGCATCGCCAGGCTGAGGCGCCAATCCGCCGATCCGGCGGCGTGGAAGGCGGCGGTGTCCAGGCGAAGGCAGCGGCCTAGGGACTGGGACCATGGCTCAAGAGATTTCCCGAGCTAAATGGTGGTGAGTGGAGATGAAGCAGCCAGATATTTGTTGTATATGTCCTTTTCTTTTGGGGGTTCGAAGTTAGGAAGGCAGGGGATAATCAGGGAGACTGCCGACTTCGAGTCTTTTGGGAAATTTTTGCCAGAAGATACATCCAAAAGTACTGCCTTCAGAATGAACAAAAGCATAAACCAGCACACACACACAAATTAAACATCGCGCGTACTAGAGTTGGGTGAAAGTAGTTTCATCATCCCCTTACTCGTTGTTCCATCTTCTTTCGCCCCAATGTGCATCTCGGCAGAACTACCTTCCTCCCCCCCCACCATCACCCCCACTTAAAACGAGCAGAAGCAATCAATCACAACCCCCGCTAAAATGAGCAGAACCGAGGAATCAAAACCCACAACGGCCTTTCCCTCGCGCCTCGCAGCCTGGCGAGGAGCCGCAGGCTGCACTGCCACGGCGCACCGCAGGCGGCAGCGGCCTTGACGCTCGGCGCTCCTGGCACGAGTCCCCAGAGTCGCGTTCCATCGCATTGCCGCCGGCATAAAAAGTGGTCAAACACAAGGGGTCCAAAAATGCCTTTCAGTTTCTTAAGTTTCCCTTCTTTCAAGGAGAGCATCCGAAAAAGAAAGACAATATGTGTATACATGATGTTGGACTTTGGCATTTTCCCTCTTGAAGGTGGTTTACAAAAGGGTCCAACCAGAAAACATCCTCTTTATCCGCTTTGGAACCACCCTAGCCTGGCTCGGAGGCCTACAACAGCTCACGTGACATGGTCCAAAGCCAAGCGACTGTCCAGGGGCCACTATGGGCCAATCATATATCAAGAAAGCGAATTCCTGGCTTGCATCCATGCCCAGCATCCACACAAGGAGCATATTGAATGAGAGTCTTGATGGATAACCACATCTTGTTGCGTCCCCTTATGGAAGGCTGTCAGCTCGACCGATACGTTGACCCAAACAAACCTCCCCCAATGACATGAGAAGGAATCGAATATATAAATTGCAGATGCCGCGTTCAAGCCTGTCAACAACCTTTCACAAACAAGGCCCCTGAACTACTATCACAAAGCCAAGCCAATAGTAATCTGCATCCAGAGAAAGGTTGCCCAGCACTACACTGGGCCAAACGCTAACCTGAGAATTCACGGGGCTTCTAAGTTGGGAATTAGAAGGGCAGCATATGTACCATGCACTGAGTTCCCTTCGGGAAATCTCCTTCAAGCAGATGCAAGGACAGCGTCCATGACTTGCAGGCGCTGATAGTGGCGCCGCGAACCACCGCATTCCTGGGTGGCATCAGCTTGACTGACCCTTTTGCGCAGGCTGCCCCCCGGCTGGAGGGTAGGAAGGCTCCAAACAAAGGACCTGCGAGTGTCATGCGAGTGTGCGAGCCATGCTTCTGGGGCATGCTCTCATGCAATGCTGCACCAAGTAGTTTCCAATTGCGCAAGAGGAATCTGTGGCCCTTAGTGCAGTGTGACACACTGCATCGCATGGCCGCACCAAACAATACAGTACTCTGGACTCCTTCACTTTTGGAGTAAACACCCCTCTATCCTCTATGAATCCGCAGGGCTGGCAGCCCTCGATCTCAGCGGAGCTTCGGCTGCATCCTTGCTGCTCGCATCTCAAGAAAGAGGGACAACGCAAGCTGCCACACGGCAGACAAAGCGCTGATGGCAGCGCTGTAGACAAACCTCGGCACCAGTTACATTCACACCAAAGATGTAGCTCACCAAAGCCCAAAGTCAAACCTTGTCGCCAACAGAAGTTGTCTAATTGGCGCATTTTGCGACAAACGATGACATTTTTGACAAAGATAGGCGAAACTGGAGAACCTGGGCAGACATCCGCTGGGGCATCCGTCCAAGTCATGCCGCAACATGTATACGGTCAGGGAACCCTTGTTTGGTTTCAAGGGAAAACCAAAGGAAAACCGAACCACATTCTTTGGGTTCTCCATTGACACATAGCACCTTGATACCAAGCGGCTGATTCTTCTCCAGCTTCCGCAGCTGCATCTCAGAAAGGAATCCGAGAACCCGCTGCCACTCGTCTGCAGGCCAAATGCGAATATGCCCGCGCGCAATAGAACCGACACTTCTGCAATGAGGAAATCTGGTTGATGTTGCCCCGCAACCCCATTCCAACTAGTTAGGCACACACAAGTGCCAAACACACAACGACATGC
Organism: Effrenium voratum; assembly: GCA_963377175.1. Classification (NCBI taxonomy): domain Eukaryota; class Dinophyceae; order Suessiales; family Symbiodiniaceae; genus Effrenium; species Effrenium voratum. The sequence goes on from CAUJNA010003618.1 coordinate 277,466, forward strand.
GATTGTGACAAGTGCTATGAAGACATCTGACAGCCCTGGGGCCACAAATATGAACTGGAAACCCGAATGATTTGTCTCCAAAACGGGTTTGTTTCCAAATGGTGGACCCGCCCAAATTTGGACCAAAATCTGTGGGGCCCGCAACCAACTAAACCACCTCGCCCACGCGACGCGGCCTTGGCACGCGGTGATGGCGGTGCAGCAGCTCACTTGGTCGGCCGAAAGGCGCCAGGAGCCCAGCTGCTCGAAGAGCCGCAGGGACCAACTCCAAGCGCCGCCTCGGCGCGAGTCCGGCAGTTTCAGGTACCCCGTACTGAAACTGCAATGTTGCTTTTTCTGGTTCCAGGGCCCGGGCTCGCCCGCGAGGGATCTGAACAAAGGGCCAAACCCACCACCAGAGTCCAAAAATAATGTTTCGTATCAGTAAACACAAACAAAGCTCCAAAAACCTCCATCTCCATCCCCTCCTCCCTCCCACTCCCCTCCGGTTCTTTTGTCTCCGCCAGCACTGGCTCTGTTGGCTCCACTTCTTCGCTTGCCGCAGCCTCCGCCTCCGAAAGGTTGGAGAAGGGGGTGCTGTGCCCGTTGAGTTGGTCGCGCTATGAGGATGGCACAATCCCCCTTTGGGCAAGTAAAGATGGATAAAAAAAAATCAAAAGCAGACGGTGGGTCAAAACCAATGGTACCGTTTTGGGGCAGGCACCACCCATTGGGATGTTCACTGGGGGTACGGGCTTTTGACCCATGGCATCCCATGGCCATTTGTGTTCTCCGCTTTCACCCCAGGACCCTCAGGTCGAGGACGACCACACCCCGCCGCCTCTCGAAGAAAACGCGCCTCCGCCAGGAGCCGCGCCACGCCGCCGTGGGCGTTGCGCTGCGCCAGCTGCCGCGCCGCGAGGCCGGTCTCCAGGCGCCGCAGGGCGTCGGCCTTGAAGCCCAGCAGCGCCCGCACCACGGGCTCCTGGCCGTAGAGCGCCGCCACGTGCAGCGGGGTGAAGCCGTCCTGGGGCCCCAAAAAGGAAGTGATAGCGGGAAGACACAAGTCGGAAAGGTGACTGTACGGAATTTACTACGGAATGCCAGGACACAAGCAACCCAGAATTCATACATGTATTATATATGTATATGTACACACTATATACACAAAGAAATGTAAATCTGAGCTGCGCATTTGATTGCTGCATGAACTAACCAAGCTACTCTTTCGCAAGACGCAGAGTTGAAGATCCACTTGGCACTTGAGGTGGCCATTGACTCTTGCTCTTGATCGGCGTAGAACCCTCTATCGAGAGGCGAACACGTGAGGTATCTGCCCTTTGCAAAGAAGCAAAGCAGAAGGGAGGTTTCTCAACATCGTGAACCCTTTTGTGGCTGGTAAAAGAGAAGTCAAAGGAAGCACCCCCTTTGTAGGGGCCCTATTTCGAGAAACCTCCAACTGGTCGCACAGTGCAACTGTCAGCTTGGCGTCTTTGCTGGCTTTGTTCACGTCCATGCCCACCTGCACCAGGGTATGCACCATAGACTCATGGCCGTTCACCGCTGCCACGTGCAGGGGCGTGAAGCTATCGTCGATGGACGCGTTGATGTCGGCGCCTGCCTCAACCAGCGCACGCACCACGCCTGCATGACCGTTGCAGGCCGCAAGGTGCAGGGAGGTAAACCCAGTTTCCTGGGGTGGTCAAACATAGTCCCAAGAAGTTAAACGCATTGATCGTTGCAGTAGTTTCGGGAAATCGTGGAAACAAAACGACACATGATTGAAAGGCTAAAAGTTAAAGGTCGTGCCAAAACGCAACCGAGTCTCGATGGTCTTGTTGACATCTGCGCCAAGCTTCACCAACGCCGCTACCACATCCGCCTGTCCATACAAAGCGGCCACATGCAGAGGAGCAAACCCATCCTCGCTGGATCTGTTCATGTCGGCGCCGCTTTGAATCAACACCTGCCAAGGCAAACCCCGAAGCACACTTTTGCTCGTGGAAAAAACTGGACTGAGCTCGCAGGTTTGGCAACCTCTGAGAATGAATCAACATGAGGAAGCTCGAACTGCTGCAAACATTTAGGAGCACGCCTGTCGCTTGTTGGAGCCAGCATGCAAAATGCTCGGGGGATCGGCAGCTGGAGGAATCATATGGCAAGAACAAATCCACCAAGCCTGAAGCTGCAGTCTATCTCCCTCCACACAGAACTCCCAGCACGTCTTTCTGTCAGCAAACTACTACTGAGATTTCCGGTACTGCCGCAAACATCACGTGACCAATCCCCCAAAGACGGCACCATCGTGACATTTCCCCCTTCCCCCTCCCTTTTGGGAAGCTTCTTGCCTGGACCAAGCTGGGGTGCCCGTTCCGCGCGGCAATGTGGCAGGCGGTGATGCCGTTCTCCGCTACACGGTTCACCTTCACAATCCAAACTCCGCATGACAGAGACTACCCGAAATAATTTCAAGAAAATCCTTGAGGGCATGTTTTTTTTGGCAGGGGGTGGTTTCTACTACTTAACCGCCTCTGTTTGCTGAGAAGTCATAAACCCTATGAAAGTCATGCAAGAGGGCGGCTGCATCTATATTAAGTTGCATGGCAACTTGGACACACAAGTATACCCCACCACCGGGGTTGTGCTTGTGACTCTCGTGACAAAACAAAAACAAAGCAAACTCTGCTTGTCCACCACAACCCCCATGAGGACTCCCTGCTGTTTTGGTGACAGGCGTGGGTTGTCCCAGTGATTCCACTTACCTAGACATACCTGTCAGGAAAACCGCCCTATGTCTGGTGGTCAATGGGATCCACAAAACATCGAGAGCTGACCTCCGCGCCGCTGTCCAGCAGCAGCCGCGCTGCAGCCTCAAAGCCCAGCTGCGAGGCCAGGAACAGCGGCGAGGCGCCTCGGATCTGAAGGAAGCGCCAGAGGACGGTCAAAAGCGAGGCAACAGGAAATCGCTGCTTTTGGGGGGTTGTTTGGGTTGCTTGTTTGTTTGTTTGCTTGCTTGCTTGCTTGCTTGTTTGATGTGTAATGGGCCTCATCCTTCTTGGGGTATCCAAATTCTGAGATCCAGCATAGCCCCGTGAATCCCAGTGATGTCCCAACCCCAAGCGTCACGAACAGCATGGGCCGACATTTCTTCCCCGCAGCTTCCCGGAACCTGCCCTAAGGGTTTGCTAAGACCCCATAGCAGGATAGCATAGACTCGCATAGAGTCCAACTAACAAGAAAACATTGCAAAGCATGTGCCAACAAAAGACTTGGCAACCTTAATCAATGTGCATCTCTTGTGCAGCATTGGGACTTGTCGCTGCCGCCAAGAATCAAAGTGCCCTTTGATGAGTTGGTATACATGTCCCCGCCCCGATTGCCACTTGCGGAAGGAAAGCCCAGCCCCGAAATAGAGATACCCTAAGAATGGAAGTGTATCCAGGAGGGCTTGGAAGACCATTTGGGCTTGTCCACTTCCATAGTCGTTGGAATCGACACCACCTGCCACTATGCGTGCACCGCCTTTGGGAGTTGGTACCCTTCTGCGAGGTTGGTTTAAAAGCGAAACCAAAGGGAAACAACCCAAACTACTACTAGGTCCTCCAGTAGAGAGGTTAGAATAAGGGTACCCAATTTTCTGTAGTCTATTCCTCCCCAAAAAAAAGAGGTAAAAGGGCACTATTGGGGGACCTAGACTAGTGTAATAACTACTGATCAGTCATATGGCTATGTTTTGTTGTGGTTGGAGCAATCTCAACAATGGTGGGTGGGCGTAATGATGTAAATGCCAATGCAAATGATATCCGTCAAAGGGTGCCTGAGTAAAACACATACCCCATATGGGCTTACCATTGTCGCAACTGTTACCCTTTTGGAGCTGGTTCACTTACGTAGGAAACCAAACAAAAGCCAGTTCCTTGTTGCCCGCTGCACTAACTTTTGTCTCAAGAGCCTCTTTACTGCATGCTCCATGTGTTTCTGCTGCGCTGGCTGCCTTTGCACAAGCCCCTGCCAATCCTCCAGACTTCCAGCATGCCACTCTCACCAACGCAGCCAGGACTCCCACTCGGTCTTGGGGGTCCATCTCGGCCCCAGCAGCTCGCAGAATCAACAAGATCTCCAGGTTTGCAGAAGCCACTGCATGGAACACCGCCGGCTTCCCGTCGCCCGAGAAGCTGGGGTCTTGACCGCGTTCCTGGGCACAAGCTAAGACATGCGGGACAGCATCTGATGGTTTCTCGGCATCCAGTTGTTTCTGTACTGCAAAACGAAATCAAGCCATGATCCTAGGACTGTTGGTATTTGCAACGTCAGACCAAAATAGGAAGGGCACAAGAAATGCCCGTCGCAGGCAAGGGACCAGGATCTCGCGCACTCGAGCCACACACTGCAGCCCCACAGCGTCGACCAAATCATCGTGGTAGTCACGCACCTCACGCTGTGTTCTGCCTTCCAAAACTCGCGCCTGGACTCTCGAACCAGCCTTCAAAATGAAGTATGAGAAACAAAATTTGAGCAAAGATCAGGTGCCTCACTCGTTGATTCACGAGTCAGAGCACCGCTCTCAAATAAAAGCGAACGAGCCCGTCAAGAACTGACCGTCCTGGGGGAAATAAATATCAACGTCCGATCCAACTACCTTCTGAAGCGAATCGCCTGCTTGAACAATATTGATTGCAAGCAGGAAACAAACATCAGCATGATTCCCCCCCCCCCAACCTACATCGTGAACGCAAGATGGTTGACATCATCAAACATTCAGCTAAAGACATTGAAACATATACGAGTGTCCATCATCCCAGTGTGGCGCAAAAGCATTCTACATCGGCAAATCCATACGTAAAGACATCTACATGAATACATGTGTATGTACGTATATTTATATAATATGTATGTATACTTATAGATATGCATATGGGTTTGCCTCAAAACAAGGGAAACCTGCTTTTAGCCAATATGTCAACTCTTTGACTTGCCCTCAATCGAAGCAGCAATGTCATCCACACATGGTTTTGGTTAGTTTGCGTGTGTGTGCCGCGGGAATATTTTTACCCGCATGGGTCCGTGCCAATATCTCCAGGCAATCAATATCTGCCAGCGCACTTCATTTTGCTTGACGTTCACAGGGGTATGGTCTTACATGGACATGGGCCCTCGCGTGGGCATCATGTCCATAACAATTCCTGTCGTTCCAACCGCTAACCAGCTTTTCGGCTCCTTACGATTCCCTCCGCACCCCCTCAGACAACAGAAGCAGCGCGCCCCACCGCCCATGAAGCGGTCTGAGTGATTGTCCTCCAAGGCGCCAGCGGCACCCGCAGCAGCTGCAGCTCCCGCGGCCTTCCGCAGGACTCCCAACTCGTGGCCGAATTCGTAGGGCGGACGGACAGCAGCTGCAGGCGGCAGGCGGGGCAGCCCAGGCGCTCCCCGAGGCGGAGCTTCCTGGGAGCAGAGGGAGGGAGTGGAGGGGAGAGGGAGGGAAGCGCAGGGAGGTGTTGAAACCTTCCAAAGACACTTTGTGAAACGTGGAAAGATCCTGCCTGGCTTTTACGTGTTCCTTAGGTGGGTGAAATGGGTGCGAGCACTGAGGGTTCTGTTTCCAAGATTGATGACATTGGAAAAATGCAAGCACCTCGAGGTTTTTGTGGGAAATGCGTCAAAATGGTCACTCCTCAACTGAACCGCCTCTTTACTCTTTCCATGGCGGTCACGTTGCGACTCCCCGGCCACACACGAAACCTGGGGAGTCCGCTCTCGGCCGCTTGGCCGCTCGGCTGCCGAGCGGCACTTGGCTCACGAAGTCCGCCCGGAGCTCCTCGTCCAGGTCCAACTCCGCCAGCAGCTCGCCTGAAGCGAAAGCAGGAACAAAAAAAGGGACCCCCTACACAATAAGTGGATGGGGGGGGGTATTAATCAGAGGTCAACATTGGGCAGGCTGGATTTTGTTGTTCCCCAGTTGGTTGTTCTTGCTGGTAGGGAAATGAGATCCCAAACTGAATCACCCGGAAACTATTCTCTAAGAACCAGCAAGGTCTCAAAGATCAAAGGCCCCACCAAATAGCCCCCATCACACAAACTCTTTGATAGCTGGACCCTATGCATGTCCCAAGACCTGTGACACGGGTCTCCAAATCCTCCGGCCCGAGTGGCCCGAGATACTCGTCAGCTTCAGGGTCTCGCGGCCACGACTTCGAGATCGAGATCGCGCCATGGCAAGACCCTGCGGATAGTGCCAAGATTGGAACTAAAATTAGATTGAACAACCCGGCCTCTACACGCCTTAGGAGAACCCAGAGGAGATTCTAACAAGATTTATTTCAGCTTCAACCTGCTTCAAGGGTTTGGCCCAATCCTAGTTTCAAATGTTTCAACCTCTGAGCCTAGTGCCGCAGCTCTTGCCAGCTTGTGATGGCCCAGCATCTCGTTGCTCCATGTTGTTGCGTTACGTTTTTCTTGACAAAACTGGAAGGATTAAACGGCTGTCACAAAACATGCGACGTAAGCTAGAAAAACATGGCAACCGCCAAGGCTTGGCTTGACCATTCCAGCTGGTGAAAGTAGCCACGGCCCAGTGTGACCAGCGAATGCACACACTTGCAACGCACAAATACAACAACAACAACAACAACAACAACAACAACAACAACAACAACAACAACAACAACAACAACAACAACAACAACGACAACGACAACGACAACGACAACGACAACGACAACGACAACAACAACGACAACAACGACAACAACGACAACAACAACAACAACAACAACAACAACAACAACAACAACAACAACAACAACAACAACAACAACAACAACAACAACAACAACAACAACAACAACAACAACAACAACAACAACAACAACAACAACAACAACAACAACAACAACAACAACAACAACAACAACAACAACAACAACAACAACAACAACAACAACAACAACAACAACAACAACAACAACAACAACACACAACCACCACAGCCACCACCACCACCACCACCACCACCACCAACAACAACAACAACAACCACAACCAACAAAAAGCAAACAACAAACAACAAACAACAATTAACAAACAACAAACAACAAACAACAAACAGCAAACAGAAAGCGACAAACAACAAACAACAAACAGCAACCTGCAAGCAACAAACAACAAACAACAAACAGCAAACAGCAAACAGCAAACAGCAAGCAGCAAGCAGCAAGCAGCAAGCAACAAACAACAAACAACAAACAACAACAACCAACAAACAACAATCAAACAACAAGGTCATCACGCCATGAGGCGCCTGGTGATTTTCAAGGCTCACCCTTCTTGGTTTCAATGCGCCTGCCAACTTTTTCAGCTTTTCTCAATGAAAAACTGTGGTTTTAGAATTCCCCAAGCCTAATGTAATCAGAGCAAACACGCTTCATTTGACATCATCTCCATTTGGGCTCCTTTTAGCTTGCGCAGTGCAAACATTGAGCAAATCATATCACACGCAGCTAGAACGCGAGACATAAGAGACCCACGAAGGCCACAGAACGCGCTGATCATCACACAGC